>JAAGEH010000289.1:1741395-1773551 GCA_011751065.1 Lasiurus cinereus
GCCCATGACAAGGAACACACAAGTGACAACAAACAGAGTACAAAAGACGAGGACAAACGTAAAACGCTCCTACAAGAATCTAAGGATCCAAAAGGAAGGTTTTGCAAAACTAGGTGGTCTTGGTCTAGCTGGCAACAAATTTTCAGAATCAGAATCAGAGCTTACCAGATGGGAGGGGTCCAGGTGTCCCTGGTCCTCCCCAGACTCCACCAGGGCGTCCCCCGGGGATGTGGCCTGCGACCTCCCGACACGTCTGTCCGCCGCAGTCGGGGGAGACTTACGCCCCTCCCCGACGGCCACCAAACCAAACAGATTTGCCAGCTCGAGCTCGGACAGATGCCTAAACCCTAATTTCTAAGCGACCGCTATCTGTAAGTATTTGTAAGGCGCCGTAACTTACCCCGAGAAGCGTCTGTTGAGGGCCTCCTGGGCGGCCTGAGCTGATCTCGGTGGAACCTCCAAATGTTAGGGTCGAAAAGCTCGCCGCTCAAAGGAAGACTCCAAGAGACGTTCTCATGCAAACAGCAAGGGGTTTATTGCAGACCAAGCATGCTGGGGCTCACAACATACTCCGAAAGCAGAGCAGAGGCTGAGAGCCCCGAGTTGATACAAAGCTGAGCTTATATACTATGTGACAAGCAACAGGGTTATACAGAGGTCAACACAGGGCTTTACTACATACATTTCACAATTTACGGACTCTGCATATTTCTGGTTACCATGGGGTTGTGACAACAGGATGCGGCTGATGGTTATCTCTGGGTTAGTTTCTGGAGACATCTGGACCATGTCTCTAGTCATAATTTTTCTATAGGCTATCTGCTGAGGGTTATCTCTGGAGATGTCTGGGCCATGTCTCTTTCCGCAATTTGGCTACAGGCTATCTCTCTACACAAGATTATCAACCTGCACCTAGGTTACAGCATCCTGGGAATTTCCACCCTGTTCTCAGCCCTGAGACTACAATAATAGGATGTGACTGGGGGATATAATTTTAAGCCGAGCTGTGTTAACTCTTTCCCGGCCCGATCCTGATTTTTGCAACCTTACACTATATCCACTGAGCCAAACCAGTCAGGGTAGGAGCAATCAGGTTTGGTCAGGGAAGCAGACCCACTGGCAAACAGTGTGACAGGCATTTATGGGAAAGGGGGATCCCTACAGTTGAGGGATCTGGTGAACAATGTAGATGGGTCTGTGATGTCCACATCTGGTGCCTGAGGTCCACACAGCTGCCATAGGGAGGGACAATGAATACCAAACAGGAGAAAGGACAGAAGTGTTGGTCCATCCGAGATCTGAACCTCCCTCCATGCTGATAAGTAAGCCTGTTACAGTTCGAGGTTCCAGCAGGAGACTCGGACCCTGGGCCTGAGACACAGCTCTCCATTAGTCACAGCACAGTAAGCACACAGCATCCCCTTGGTGTAGGGCCCCCTCCTCCCGGAGGTCCTCGGGACCGCCTGCAGTGTTTGCACACAGCTGAGAAACAGGTCTGGAAAGCAAGCCACAGGCCACGGAGGCCTTGGATGCAGCCGCTGACGGAGCATGAGGGCGTATGGAACGTCCTAGAATAGCCCAGCAAGGCCATCTGTTCAAATCACTAGGGCACGTTCCCGGCTATCTGTCTGCCTACATGATAACATACACAGGCAGCAACCAGCTCTGAGGAGAAAATGGTCTGAGTACACAGCTGGAGCTGCAGATTTACAAAGCAATGTCTGTCAGCAGCGGCCCACTCGGTCCTCCTGCTGTGACTGTGATACACAGGAAGCTTCTCCCCACTGCCCACTAAGAGCAGAGGCTCACGCTGGCCTTCATCTCAGGCCAAATTAAGTCTGCACCTGAATGCCAGCTCCCACACTGGCAAAAATTCCAAATTGTACCATTACCCATCCCCTGTAGGGCTCACAGGAAACTAGGTGTGTGTGTGTGTGGGGGGGGGGGGATCTTACTCAACTCACAGCACAAAAGAGAAGATGCCTTTGGCTCCAGTGAGTGTTCGCCTAGTTTTCCAGGAGGACACAAGTTTGGAGGCTCATCTGAAGGGCAGCTCCAGAACTTTCCCAGGTCCCAATCCTCAGCCAGCTGTCCTAGCTCCTCATGGGATCGGGGCGGGAGTGAGGGACAAGCCCAGCCCCTCAGGAATCCCTCCCCCCACTGCCACTGTAGGCCCCTCCCTCACTGAAGCCTGCCCTGCACTCAGGGTTGAGCCCACCTGGAGGCAGGCAGAGAGGCTGCAGTCCGCTCAGAGCCCAAGGGGCCACCCCGCCCTCCAGGTTGCAGGGCCCTCAGATCTTTACCGCCTCAGATGAGCCTCCAACAGCAGCAGCTACAGGGTGGAGTGAGGATGAGCAAGCCTCCCCATCACACAGAACCCCAATAGCCTATGGCCACTCTTTTCACTTAAGATCTCATCTCCCTACAGAGCTGCAGGGCCAGGGACGCCATCACTGCTCCAGCCCCTCTCAGGTCCAGCTTCTCTCCCACCCGACCTTGTTCAGCAGAACTCACCACACCTTCCCACCTGCCAGCCAGCAACACTCCCATCTCCCAGCCAGTCCCACCCACGCATCTGCCAGCCATCCCCCACCTCCCAGCCCCAGGGGTTAAAACTCCTATGCAGCCAAAACTGGTTTGGCTCAGTGGATAGAGCATCGGCCTGCGGACTGAAGGGTCCCAGGTTCGATTCATACCTTGGATGCGGGCACATCCCCAGTGGGGGTCGTGCAGGAGGCAGCTGATCGATGTTCCTTCCTCTCTCATTGATGTTTCTAACTATCTCCTTCCCACTCTCTAAAAAATCAATGAAATATATTTATTTTTAAAAACTCCCGTGCAGGAGAATCCAAGATGGCGGCATAGGTAAACACCTATACTGCTGCCTCGCACAACAATTTCAAAACTACAACTAAAAGACAGAAGGGACACCATCCAGAACCACAGGAAAGCTGGCTGAGTGGAAGTTCTACAACTAGAGGGAAAGAGAGGGGCTCACGGAGACCCAGAGGAGCTGCAAAAAGCTGAGGTACGGAGACGCGCGCTGAGAGAGCGGGTGCCGGAGTACCTGGCTGGCTTTCTCTGGCGGGAGGGAAACGGAGACTCCCAACGGCATTGAATCCCTTATCCTACGACACTAAACCCCAGATCCAGCCGAAACTCATACGGGGGGAGTTTGGACTGTGAAAAGGGAGAAGTGCACGGAAATTTAGGGGAGTCGCAAAGGATCGGAGGTCTGGCCGCGCACGGCACCACGCCGAGGACGGATTGCTGATTGTGCCGCTGGCTTTCGCGAGTGGGCGGGAGACAGACCCTCCGAACTGCGCCACTTCTGAGTCCACTGGGCCCCTGTTTTGGGCGAAACCCTGGGGACCTAGACTCGTGTGGTCCTGGTTCGCAGGGGAGCCGGAAAGGCAGCGGTTGGAGGCGCTGCGGGTGCGCGCGCACAAGGACCGCTCCAGCCATTACCCAGTCACTGAGACTCAGGGGCCGTGGAGGGCGGGGCCGACTGGAAGGCAAGGCGGTCCCTTAAGCCCTGAGACTCCACCCTCCCAAGCTCAGCAGAGGCTTCTGCGGCTGAATCCAGCACAGAAGTTTCCCCGGCACAGTGAAAATGCCGAGACAAGGGAAGGGATTACAAGCAAAAGAAATGGAGGAAAAAAAAACGACTGGATATAGAGTTCAAAACCACGCTTATAAGGTTTTGCAAGAATATGCTAGAAAAGATGGATAAATTTAGTGAGACCCAAGAGAAGATAATAAATACACTGAATGAAATGAAAACTATTATGCAGAGTACTAACAGCAGACTAGAGAAAGGCAAGGATCAAGTCAAAAATTTGAAATATAAAGAAGCAGAAAACATTCAACTGGAAAAGCAAGAAGAGAAAAGAATCCAAAAATGTGAAGATAATGTAAGGAGCCTCTGGGACAGCTTCAAGCGTACCAACATCAGAATTGTGGGGGTGCCAGAAGAAGAGAGAGAGCAAGATACTGAAAACCTGTTTAAAGAAATAATGACTGAAAACTTCCCACATCTGGTAAAAGAAATAGACTTACAAGTCGAGGAAGCACACAGAACCCCAAAGAAAAGGAACCCAAAGAGGACTACACCAAGACACATCATAATTAAAATGCCAAGAGCAAAAGACAAAGAGAGAATATTAAAAGCAGCAAGAGAAAAACAGTTCATTACCTACAAGGGAGCACCCATACGACTGTCAGCTGATTTCTCAACAGAAACGATGCAGGCCAGACGGGAGTGGCAAGAAATATTCAACGTGATGAACAACAAGAACCTACAACCAAGAATAATCTATCCAGCAAAGCTATCATTCAGAATTGAAGGGCAGATAAAGACCTTCACAGAGAAGAAAAAGCTAAAGGAGTTCATCAACTCCAAACCAGTATTATATGAAATGCTGAAAGGTACCCTTTTAGAAGAGGAAGAAGAAAAAGGTAAAAGACAAAAAATTATGAACAACAAATACACATCTGTCAACAAGTGAATCTAAAAATTAAGTGAATTAAAAATCTGATCAACAGAATAAACTGGTGAATATAATAGAATCAGGAGCACAGAAAGGGAGTAGACTGATAATTCTCAGGAGGACAAAAATCATAAAGCATCAAACAGACTGTGAAATTATAGCAGAAAGATTAAAGTTAGGTGAGGTAAATAAGTGATCAATCAAAGGACTTGTATGCATGCTTATAAACATAACCAATGATCACAGACACTGGGGGGTCGGGGTACGCCTGGGAGGGAGGGGGGGCAATGGGGAGATATGTATAAAAAATTAATAAAAATTAAAAAAAAAACTCCCGTGCAGCACTGACTCTGCCCTCTACCAGTGTTAACTCGTGTCCTTTCAATGACACACACATGCACCCTCACTTTACACAAGAGGAAACTGAGTCAGGAGAACCGGTGCAGATCGAGCATTAGTGGCTGGTGGAGGAGGGGTTCCACTGGGCAGGTGGCTCAGCAAGCCTCTCCCTGAGTCCCAGATGGCAGGTGTCTCCCCAGGGCAGCACCCCAGCTGCAAGGGGTGCAGAATCTCATGCGCCCCCCGCCCCTGTCCTGGGACCCAGCAGCCCCTCCCCATCAGGCCCATGAACCTGAGGACAGCCCTCCTCCAAGGTTCCACCTGAGGGCCCTGCTCTTCACTCCCCCGCCTCAACATTTCCACCCAGTAAGTGCTGAAAACAGCTTGTACTTCAGAAATGACACAATGCTTAGCCATGCTAAGAAAATTTTTGTGCTCTAAATAGGCAGATAGAAAAATTTTACAAAAGTTTATTGATGTTGAATTGCTCTCTCCTCCCCTCTTTGCCTCTCCTTCCCCCCTCTCTCCATCTCCTCTCTTTTTCTCACTCCCCCCTCTCCCTCTCTCTGGCACCTTTATGAGCTTAATCTTCAGGTGGGTAATCCAGTCCAGCCCAGCCACAAAGATCGAGTTGGATCGGGTCCCTGGACACGCCCACCAGCAAGGACCCTCCCACCCCACATCGGACTGTGAATCCTCCTCAGCAGAGAGGAATGCTTCCCACAAGCAGGGGATCTCCTATGGTCTCTAGAGCTCACTGTGGCTCTAACCACCAACGCCAGGCTGGCTGTGGCCATCATTTTTAAACAAAGGGAAATGAGAATGCCATGGCCTGTGGCTCCTGTGGACTCTTGGTTTCTGTCTGCCACACATAGTTCTTGTTCATAAATGTGTTCGTTATCTTCATTAGAAAGATAAAGAATTTTGCGCAGGAGCGCCCTGGAGACGTGCATGGGATGCCAGGACAGACTTGCCAGTGCTTCCGCCACCACCTGAAACACCGCCCGCCCATCTTCAGAGCGGCTCCGAGGTGCCTCGTGGGCGTGGCCATGGACACTGCCTGCCAGCGCGACAGGAGTGAGCTCCTCGTGTCCACGGTGACCTGCGGCGATGGTGAGAACTGAAAGCAGCATGTTGACTGTTGTCCTTGTTGCTGTGGGACTGGAACCAGGAGATGGAGAGCTGGAGACTTACCCCGAGGCCCTGGACGTGCTGGGCCGCTGCGAGGCCGCCTCCAGGGCTCCCCTATGTTTTTATTTTACTTATTCTAGCGTAGACTTACCATGTATCCATTAAAATAGCCCTTTTTAGATTTTAGGTGACATAGATTTTAGGTGACATAGCAATTTGTTAAGTATGTAGTTATTACTTTAAGTGCCTTTGTTTTCCTTTTAATTTCCCTCCCTCCCCCCATGTCATATCATGTCTTTATTTTTCAATTAGATTGCATTCGATATTATTTTGTATTAGTTCCAAGTATACTGAGAAGTAACATGTCCCCTCAATGTTTCTGGTACCCACCAGGCCCCATATATACGGATCATAGTAGGAATGACTGTACTCCCTACGCTAACATCTACTAATAGAGTTAGTGCGCACCCTTGTGGTGGCGCTCAGACATTGTAGGCAAGGAGTGCTTTAGGCACTTACACTGACCACGCATTTCCTCTGCATCAAACATGCTTTTCTATCATTCCTTTGGAATTTATTCAACTAACTTGTTGAAAAGATTCCAATGAATTGGAATTACTCTGGCTAAAAATACTCAACTTATATAAAGACTCATTAGCCTTCCCCTCATTCTAGATCCTTCTCATTAATCTGCTTTCCGCTGTTTGAGAATTAAAACTGCACAACACTTCTCAGAGCGGTAGACTATTAGGCGTCAGTGTCTTCACTGCTCACTGACAGAAGCTATTCTCCCTCACTGCTCCCGCTTCATCATCACCTGCACCTTTCCATTTTATTCCTCCCGTTTCCTTGCATTGTTATAGTGTCACTGGTTTTTACAGCCTGTTTATGACTAAAGATGTTAACCATTTCTCTTGCATTGCAAATGAAATACCATGTTTTCGTTAATATTTTACTCTGGTGTTTTACTTTTTGGTTGTATCAAACTTGTGCATTAAATATAATCATATGCTGTTTAAAAAAAGATAAAGAATTTTATTTATTTAAAAAGCACATAAATCTATTACTTTACACCATCAAAACGTTTCCTCCTATTATGTCTTCTTCAGTATATATTCTTGGACTTTTGTTCATCAAAATTCAAAGTCATCAATAACTGTGTGAGTTCCTCCTGCATGGACTGTTCTGGGTGAGCTGGTGCAGGAGCATGTGCAGGACTCTGAGCTGGTGCAGGGCTCTGAGCTGGTGCACGGCTCCGAGCGGCTCCTGGAGGCCTGACATTCTGCTGGAGGAGAGAAACCTCTAAGCAGGATGATCAAAAGCACAATGCAGTGGCCCGGCCAGCATGGCTCAGTGGTTGAGCATCAACCTAGGAACCCAGAGGTCACTGGTTCTGATTCCCAGTCAGGGCACATGCCCAGGTTGCAGGCAGAAGGCAGCCTCTCACATCATTATTGTTTCTATCACTCTCTCCCTCTCCCTACCTCTCTGAAATCAATAAAAATATTTTTTTTTAATTTTTTTAAATGCAAAGCTACAGTGACGAGAGTTGGCAAAGGAAAGGGGCAAAGAAACATGAAGGACAGAGTCTCCGTGCCCTCACCTGTCAACAAGTGGAGTCTAGGGAGGGTCTGTTTCCATAGCTGTTGGAACAAGAAGTAAACAAGTAAGGAGAGGAGCTAAGAAGTGTAACCAGTGTGCTGAGAGGCCTGGGTGGTGAGAGGCGAGTGGGTAAGGGGCTTATTCTCCATCCATTGCAGCAGGAAACCAGCAGGGAAACCTGAACTGAACGAGTGAGGGAATGGTCCATGGAGATACACACATCACTCAGAAATTCGGGTGGATCAGCCTGGAAAACATTGATGTGGAAAATAATAACAATGTTTAAGGCTTGTGACACCTACCCCTGTGGACTTGGGGAAGTGAGGGGATCGGGCTTCTATTCCTTATACTTTCCGGCTATTTGACATTTTACACTGGTGTCATTGCTTTGATAAAAATAAGAAATTTTTCTTTAATAAAAAGAAGTCATTTATGTACCGTATTTTCCAGCATATAAGAGACTTTTTAACCCAGGAAAATCTTCTCAAAAGTCGGGGGTCGTCTTATATGCTGGGTTCCATCTTATAGGGCAAGTATATCCCAAACTCTATATTTTAGCTGGAAAAGTTGGGGGTCGTTTT
This sequence comes from Lasiurus cinereus, assembly GCA_011751065.1. Classification (NCBI taxonomy): domain Eukaryota; kingdom Metazoa; phylum Chordata; class Mammalia; order Chiroptera; family Vespertilionidae; genus Lasiurus; species Lasiurus cinereus. Next base: position 1,749,539 of record JAAGEH010000289.1, read on the forward strand.
ATATGCCCAGTCGTCTTATAACGCCAGAAAATACGATAGTCCAAATAAAGTCATTCTGGACACAGGTTCACAGCGGGAATGGGAAGGAGGTGGCGGGTGAGATAGATATAATGAGGGAACACAGTCTGGACTTAGTCATTAACTTAACAGGAAGGACAAAGGGAGGGAGGATATGAAAACATTCCCAAAACTTTGAAAATAATGAGTGTTAGGATAGTAGAACCACTACCAGAAACAGGGAGTTTGGGTAGGCACCATGCCTGTGGGATTCAGGATGGAAGTAGCTTTAGACATCCGTGTAGGAGAAGATAACAGGAAAAAATGAATTTAAATTTTTTAAACATTCCTTCAAGTATCAAAACCCAGGGGCTTAATCCATTCTGCATGGGGAATGGGAGTTACTCTATGGGCACCTCAGGCTATATGTCTAATTTTTACCAGGTTTTAAAAGAAGAATGGGGGAAAGCAGCAGCACCAGACCCAAGATGGCGGCCAGCAGGAGGCTGATGAAGGAGCATGAAGAAATCCCCAAATGTGGAATGAAAAACTTCCGTAACATCCAGGTTGATAAAGCTAATTTATTGACTTGGCAAGGGCTTATTGTTCCTGAGAACCCTCCATATGATAAGGGGGCCTTCAAAATCGAAATCAACTTTCCAGCAGAATATCCATTCAAACCACCGAAGATTACATTTAAAACAAAGATCTATCACCCCAATATCGATGAAAAGGGACAGGTCTGTCTGCCAGTAATTAGTGGTGAAAACTGGAAGCCAGCAATGAAAACCGACCAAGTAGTACAGTCTCTCATAGCACTGGTGAATGACCCCCAGCCTGAGCACCCCCTTTGGGCTGACCTAGCTGAAGAATACGCTAAGGACCGTAAAAAATTCTGTAAGAATGCTGAAGAGTTTATAAAGAAATATGGGGAAAAGCGACCTGTGGACTAAAATCTGCCACGATTGATTCCAGCAAGTGTGAGCTGAGACCCTGAGCAGTGCATTCAGACACCTCACAAAGCAGGACTCTGTGGAAAATTGACACAGGCCACCACCTGGCATTTGCTTGTGGCAGTTACTAACTTCCTACAGTTTTCTTAATCAAAAGTGGTCTTAGGTAACCTGTAAAGAAAGGATTAAAAATTTAAGATGTTCTAAAAATAAATATATAAAAGAAAAGAAGAAGAATGTAGCCAAAACCGGTTTGGCTCAGTAGATAGAGCGTCGGTCGGCCTGTGGACTGAAGGGTTCCGGATTCGATTCCGGTCAAGGGCATGTATCCTGGTTGCGGGCACATCCCCAGTGGGGAGTATGCAGGAGGCAGCTGATTGATGTCTCTCTTTCATTGATGTCTCTAACTCTCTATCCCTCTTCCTTTCTCTCTGTGAAAAATCAATAAAATATATTTTAAAAAAGAAGAAGAAGAAGAAGAAGAAGAAGAAGAAGAAGAAGAAGAAGAAGAAGAAGAATGTAGAAATACCCAAAGACTTTGCCAGGGAAGGAGAGGTGCCCGGTGCTCCACGCTCCACTGAAGGGTGGGGAGCAGGAGGGAAGGTGGCAGTTGATTCGACTATAAAATATCCTGGGACAACAAGCCAGTGCATTCAGATCACAACAGAATATCCTATCCAGGATCACAGGTGAGAGACCCAGTCAGGGATTGAAGTTGAGATTTTCTGTCTAAGGGTTGGGCTGAGGAAGATTTGGTAAAAATCTAGACCAGCGGTTCTCAACCTGTGGGTCACGACCCCTTTGGGGGTCGAATGACCCTTTCACAGGGGTCACCTAAGACCATCGGAAAATGCAGATATTTACATCACCATGCATAACAGTAGCAAAATTTCATGGTTGGGGGTCACCACCACATGAGGAACTGTATGTAAGGGTCGCGGCCTTAGGAAGGTTGAGAACCACTGATCTAGACCCTCTGGTGCTGAAAATGTTTCAAGTTTCAATGTAAACTCAGTGCAGTTTGAATGTCATGGAAGCAAGTTTGTGCCAACAGCACCACCTACTGGGCATTAGAGGCAATGCCGCCCACTTGAGGAGAGACCAGTGTCATGACAGAATCAAGTGATGGAATGATTTTTCCCCATTTCCGCACCAAATGACCTAGCTAGAGGCGTATTGTTTGGAAGTTCCCCTGACACCTCGGATGAAGAGCATTCCACCTACACTCACAAGGAGAAAATGCTCTGCATACCACAAAGGTGTTTTCTCAAAGCCACTGGAGTAGGCAGAAAAATGCCTTACACACCCCCCCAAAAAAGAGATGTCTACGTCTTAATGCCCAGAAACTGTGAATACATGGCCTCATGTGGCAAAAGGGAGTTTGCATATGTGACCTTCACATGCAGAGAACACATGGTTTATGCAAGTGGCCATCCGCAGGGTCCTTAAGAAAGAGAGTCCCAGGCAGAAGAGATGTGAGGCCTGAACGCAGAAACTCGTGTGACCCAGGGCCAGCTCCAATAGAGAAGAGGGTCCAGTAGCTGAGGTGCAGTGCCTCCAGCCACTAGGACAGACAGACGACTTCTTCTTTTATTGGCTTAAAATAACATAAATTATTACCTGGGTGTTCTGGAAGTCAGAGGTCCAATCAGCCCTGCCCACACTTTCACTCTAGCCCCAGAGCTGATTGGACCTCTGACCTCCAGAACGCCAAGGTAATAATTTGTGTTATTTTAAGCCAATAAGTTTGTGCTAGATGAATGTATATTTAATATCTATATATTTTAAAGCGTGTATGTAATGTCCCAAAAATGTATGTACACTTTGAATAATTATTAATTCCAATGGGTTAAATCTCAAAAGAAAGAAATATGAATTGAGCTATAAACTGTTAAAGTGTGGTTTTGGGGAGAAAATAAAAAAAAAGTGTGGTTTGGGGGAACACCCAGAGTGTGTGTGTGTGTGTGTGTGTGTGTGTGTGTGTGTTTGTTTTAATTTGTCATTTAAGGAGCTGCCACACACACACACACACACACACACACACATACACAGCTCATGATTGACTTCATGGGCAAACATATCAAACACAGAAGGAAATTTTCATGCCAAGTTGATGAAGACTCAGGCCCAGGATAGAACAAGAAGAAATACTGTTATGGGTCAGCATTTCATGCAGCCAGCATTATTCTGATACCAGAACCAGACAAAAGTATTTCAAGAAAAAAAAATAACAACTACAGGCCAGTATCCCTCATGAACACAGAGACAATAGTTCTCAAAAATGTAACAGAAGTTGTATCCAGCGACATACAGAAATGATACCACATCCTACAAAGGGCACTGTCCTACGAATGCAACATGGTGTTGCATTTGAAAATCAATGGACATAGCCTGGCCGGCATGGCTCCGTGGTTGAACATCCACCCATGCACCAGGAGGTCACTAGTTCAATTCCCCTTCATGGCACATGCCCGGGTGTGGGCTTGATCCTCAGTAGGGGGCGTGCAGGAGGCAGTCGATCAGTGATTTTTCATTGATGTTTCTATCTCTCTCTCTCCCTTCTGCTCTCTCTAAAATCAATAAAAATTTATTTTCTAAAAAAAATTGTTTTTTAAGAAAATCAACTGATGTAATAATTCACCTTATCAGTAGGAAAAGAAGAAACGCAGAATCCGGTTCAAGATGGAGATGCAGGAGGACCTTGAACTCACCTTCCTAGACACATGGACGCACAGCAAGTGCAGAACTCTTTCTTCTGAAATAAACTGCACCCAGACCAACAAGACACTCCCCACACTGACGAGGAGAGAGGTTGACACAACTCACCATCTGCTCCCCCAGTGCAGAGGGGCCTCAGTCAGGAACTCAAAGCCCAAACTTCTCCCTGAGGAGTGAAGGGCCAGAATCTCACATCTGGCACCCCAACTTTTAAAGCCTATACCTGAAATACAAGCCCCCATAAGATCTAGCTTTCAAAACCAGCAGGGCTGGCGTCCACGAGACCCCCAAGGCGCTGGCAAACTGCGAAACAGCTTAAAGGGCCGGCAGACTCCCCAACCGGGACCCAGCACAGAGGCAGCCCCTGAAAAGCGCCTCCACTTCAGGGAGAGAGTAGTCTATGCTTATCTTTGTGTTCGTTTGTTTTTATCCTCACCCGAGGATATTTTTTCATTTGTTTTTTTTAAGAGAGTGGAGGGGAGGAAGGAACAGGGGAGGGGTGAGAGGGAAAGAGCAAAACATCAATGCTTGAGACATTGATTTGCTGCCTCCATGTGCACCCTATCTGGGGACAGGGATGGAGCCTGGCACACGTCCTTGACCAGGAATCCTTTGCTCTGCAGGCCAACACTCTATCCAGTGAACCAAACCAGCTAGGGCTTGTGTTCATCTTTTTTTTTAAAATTGATTTCAGAGAGGAAGGGAGAGAGAGATACAAACATTGATGAGAGTGAACACATTGATTGGCTACTTCTGCACCCCTCCACCCCCCGCTCTCACTGGGGATAGAGCCTGCAACTTGGGCATGCACCCTGACTGGGAATCAACCCATGACCGCCTGGTTCATAGGTCAAGGCTCCACTACTGTGCCACGGCAGCTGAACTTGTATGCTTATCCTAAGGAGCCAGCGCAAGGGCGGCTTCTAATGAACACGGCTCCCGGCCTCCTGAAACCTCCTGCAAGGTGGAGGCCACACTAAGCCGCAGGGCGTCCAGAAAGGAGCCTGTACACACTCTGCTGCCTGACTTGGGGACCCAGGAGACACCAGCCCTTTGCCTGCTCTGGGGACGCAGCTCCTGCTCACGGGTCCCAGGGAACTGGACAGATGGAGAGCGTTCCTGGCTGGCCACCACCCCACAGAGGTGAGACTCCTAACGTCCCACACCTTCAGAGCAGTGGCCCAAACACATAGGAAGGCCCACACTCCAGAGGACTCGGAGGAAGCAGCATGGCCATGCTCTCCCGGCCATGCTCCAGTGCCCCTTGGGGAGGGAGCTTGCTATGCATCTGGTGCCCCACCTGGCGGCTGCTGCCTGCCCAGGGCCCTCCCGGCCACCTGGCTGTGGAGGCAAGTGCAGCCTGGTTCCTGAGGCCCATGGGACACACACACAGACTGGGGTCCCAACAGTTCCTGGCAGAGCCCCACAGGCACACTGCACAGACAGGGCCGGGAACAGTCCTCGTGGCGCCTCTCCGTGAGCACCCTACTTGCTTACTTGGGACGCTGACATGGGACTCCTGGGGCGCCATCTGGAGACCGAGGTCAGTGCACCTCCACACTCTGCCCCTGCCTCCCGCAGGTGCCCTGGCCAGCACCTCGTGCACCAGAACTTCTGCACTTGCTGCAGAGACCTCCTCCGTCATCAGCTCAGGTGCCACCGGGGTGTGCTCCTGGGCCCAAGGGATCTCTATAGGCAAGGACAGGTCTTCCCTGCCCCCCACCCCTCTTTAGCCCTCCCAGGGCACAGCAGAGACCACACACACGGAGATGCACCCCAGTCTTCCTGGGAAAGGGCTAACGGCTTATCTTCATAGCTGCGGCCTGAGGGACAGGCTGCTAATTAAACTAGACATGGAGGGGCTGCCTGCAGGCCTCTGCAAGGACCAGGGGGGCTGGGGGCATCATCGCTACGCTCCTCCCCCCACCTCCTGCCTGGCTGCCACGCCTCCCCACCCACGATGCCTGTCTCTCTCTAAGAGGAGCCTGTGCACATGTCTGGGCTCCGGCTTTGGTGGCTGCCAGCAGAGGACACATCTGTAACAGCCTGGCTCTAATGGCCAACCAGAGGTCACAGGTTCAGCGAAATGCACATGAAGAAGCAGTTCCTCACTGGCCTTCACCCCAAGCTCAGCGCAAAGGGCGCAGCCAAAAACCCCATCTCCCAGCCCTCCCCTCAAAGAGGTACATTTCATCCTTTAAAGGCTGCTGCCTGCCCTGGGTGGTTTGGCTCAGTGAATAAAGCAACAGCTTGTGGTCTGAAGGGGGTTGGGTTCAATTCCAGCCAAGCGCACATGCCCAGGTTGCAGGCTTGACCCAGTAGGGGGCGTGCAGAAGGCAGCAGCTGACCAGCGATTCTCTCACCATTGATGTTTCTCCCTTTTCCTTCTTCTCTGAAATCAAAAATATTTTTTAATTCTATATAATAAAAGGGTAATATACAAATTGACCAACCACAGAACGACTGGTCACTATGACACACACTGACCACCAGGGGACAGATGCTTAATGTGGGAGCTGTCCCTGGTGGTCAGTGCGCTCCCACAGGGGGAGCACCACTTAGCCAGAAGCCAGGATGAAGGCTAGCGAGTGCAGCGGCCTGCCTACCTGGCAGTGCTAAGGATGTCCAACTGCCATCAGTCAGACATCCCCCGAGGGCTCCCGACTGAGAAAGGGTGCAGACCGGGTTGAGAGATGAATGTCATGCACCAGGCCTCTAGTAAAAAAAATAAAAGTCTAACCACTAAGCTGTACACTTGACACTAATATAATATTGAATGTCAACTGTAATTGAAAATTTTTAAGTAAATAAACTAGAAAAAAAGAAAATAGCAAACAGGAGTTAACCATAGAAAACTAGTTCTCTGAATGTTCAGGTGAAGTTTTAGCGTTTCTACAAAGCATCGTAAGCATCCTGGAAATGGTGCCACATGAATGCGCTGGCCGAGACCCTGGCCAAGCTCCCTCTCCCGCTGCTGGGGATGTGCAGTCTGGGCGGCTGTGTATGGGCATTTCACCCCCAAGACCCTCTGCACACCCCTCACTGTCAAATCAATTACAGTTTCACACACACACACAGGTCAGGGAAGGAAATGTTTATTCGCTAACCCTTTGAGGGCAACCACGTGATATCCAAGTGTCACTTGGTGGCCCAGCGGCCGAGGAGTCTTCCAGGTCCCCAACTTCCAGCTGCATCCAGTTCGGCCGCACCGTGAGCGCTGTGACACCACGGCCACCTGAGGGAGAGCTGTCTGGCCTCTTCCAGAGACACTCGGGAGGCAGCTTTGGTCTGAGTGAGGAAGAGGCTTGAGGGTGGGTCAGAGAGGAAGGTATGAGGAAGGGTGAGCAGAAGCTCTGTGCCTGTGTCTGCGACACGCGTGGGGGCATGGGCATCGGGCAGGGGTAAGGCAGTGAGTGGCACTCGGGCTGCAGAGCGGCGAGCAGTGCTGAGAGCAGTGGCAGGCAAGGGGCAGGCACGGGCGGGTCCTCCTGGGGCACCTCAGTCATCTTCGCCTCCACAGAGCAGCAGGAGGGCTCTCTTATAGTCCCCGGACGTGTCGCCCTGCAACCCAAAGGTTCTCCATGAGCGCCACCCTCATTGCGGCCACAGGGAACAGAGAGAAGTAGCCAGCGGTGACCCCTGGTTGTCACCCCAGGGAGGTTACAGGTGTCCTGCCGACACAGCCTCTGTCTAACTCCCTGGCTCAGCCCGCCAAGGCACGGTTCTGTCAGAAAAGCTGGCCTCCCTTGGGGTCAGAAGATGGGAGCCCTCATACCGGTTCACACCCCGGGACAGAAGGGCGGCCAGGTCGCTCCTCTGCTTGGCTCGGGCACAGGTGTGTGTGGCGACCGGTGTTTCAGGCTCCGAGATCACAAGAGCAGGAGCGCATAGGACTCAGGCGCCCTTCGCCCACCTCACCACACACAGGAAGCTGAGGGCTGCCTCTGGTGAGACGTGCATGGCACACAGGCCACACCCCCTTTACCCAAGGAGAGAGGGGGAGGAAGAGGCAGCCTTAGCCTTAACCCTAACCCTAACCTGACTGGAAGGAAGAGGGAGGGGTCGGGGGAGGGAGAGAAGGAAGAAGGGAAAGAGGAAAGGAGAGGGGAGAAGGGACAGGGAGGAGGGGGAGAGTGGAGGAGAGCTAAAGGCCTTAAGCCACACTTAGGTAGCAGTGCCATGCTGTTACAAGGACAAGAATGGTAGCGACACCTCTCAGCCCCTGACTTGCTTCTATGACTGGTCAGTTCTTTCCTGAACCATGAACCAGAGACAAGGTGATGACAGACAGACAGACTAGAAAGGAATACGGATATGAGACAGGAGTCATAAAGGCCTCTAGAGCTGATGAGAGAGAGAGCAAACTTGCTGTTACCCTGCCAAGGGGTGGGTCTGCTGAGGCATCATCCCACTGTTGCTCTTCAGGCCTCAACCTGACCAGAGCCACCACAGCCTCCAGGGACAGCATGCCAGCATCCCTGCACAACCTCCCCCACCCCGCCTCCCCCCTCCCCCGGCACTGCCTCCCCCCCCCCCCCCCTCCCCGACACCCCGCCCCCCCCCCCCCGCCCCCCTGCCCCCCCCCCCCCACACTGCCTCCCCCACACCTCATCCCACTGCTGCTTGAAACCTAGCACAGAAGCAGTTTTACTTGCCATGTACGCAGATGGTCTGCTGTGGATTTCTCCACGGAGATAGAGCACAGCCCCTCACCTTAATCATGGAGTAGAGCGAGGTGGCAAAGTTCTTCCTGAACTCCTTCCTGATGTTGAACAGGTCGACCTCGCTCCGGGACACGATGACCCTGATGAGGGTGTGGTCGTCGGTGCCGGCGCCCTGCAGAAAGACAGACAGGCGGCCTTCACAGATGCCACACCCCCAAGCTGGCACATCGCAGAGGAAAGCCGTTTAGTGAAATGCAGCGACATGCTTTAAGGAGAGGAATGTCCACAGGCCATCACCTAACCCTAACCCCAGTTGGAGAAAGACAAGCAGAGAGAAGCGAGTGAAGGCACTTGCCTTCATGGCGTAGTAGAGGGTCTCCGCCAGGTAGGCAGGGATGCTCCGGATGCACTTCACTAGGAGAGCAAGAACATCATCAGGTCAGGTGCTAATCTGATGGAAAGAGACACAGTAGCCCTGGCTGGTTTGGCTCCGTGGGCAGAGTGTGGGCCTGCAGACTGAAGGGTCCCAGGATCGATCTCCAATGTGGGGTGTGCGAGGGGCAGCCGATCAATGATTCACTCTCATCCTTAATGTTCTCCTCTCTCTCTCTCTCTCTCTCTCTCTCTCTCTCCCCCCCCCTCTCCCCCCCCCCCTCCTCTCTGAAATCAATAAAAATATATTTATTTTTAAAAGGGACTAATTAGAAGTCCCAGGCCCCCTCACACCCATGGCTGTTTATTCCCGAGGACAAAGAGTGGTCCCCTGTGAGCTGAGTTCCAAGTATTTCCCCAGACAGGGGATTCCCTCAGGCCCCGCTCACCAGCAGAGAGTGCAGCACTGGGGGCGGGTTGGAGGCCACTGTTCCCAGCACCCTCTCTTCTGGCAGTTTTGGTACCGTTGGTTGTTAAGGCACAACCTTCATCAGCCCCAAGAAGGTCTACAACCATCCTGGAGGTCTCCATCTAGTACCTTTAAGCCGTTAACATGGACTACTCTCTCTCTGGTCTTTGCAAACCCCCAACTGTCCCCCTGCCATGGTAACTGAGGTGTTCTGTCTGCATCCTGCACACCATGGGGCCCACAGGCAGGACCCAATTCAGGAGAACACCAGGTAAACAGGTGGCAGAAAGGACACTTCCCTGGCAGGCACCTGCCCGCTACTTCTCCTGGGGTGCCCGCTCGGCCCTCAGGCTGCTGAGCTGCAGAACATTTAGATGAAAATCCCTTACGATTCAAAAATAACCCTCCTATAGGGCGGGGCAAACATCTTTTCCAACGCTTAGACAGCCCAGCCACCAGTGACTACACATGTCATAATGCTCATGTGCAGCGAATTGCCGCTCGAACCCACGGGAAAGCTGGGCCTGAGCACGCCGCTTAGGCCTGTCTGGGATTTGGACAGCATGTGCTACTACAAGAAACTGCACTCACTTAGTCCCCTCGTACTTCCAGATTACCTTGAATGTGCACCTAACATGAAATTCCCCATTGTTTACCTGCAAACGACCACAGTCACAGCTCCCGGGTCATCCAAGACACTTTCCTAAATCGGGCCGTGTCTCAACCTCCGCGGAGCTGTGAGGACGGTGCTGGGAGCCCATGGCATGCCGCAGCATCAGCAAGAACGTGGACCGGCCTCGAGATGGCGCTCACACTCCGGGCTCATCAGAAAGCATAAGACCTTTAATGCAGCTTCAAAATGATTTTCACATGATCCCCTTTGGATTCCCATAGAAACTAACCAGGTCATCATGTGTTTCTACCAACAATACAGACATCACATTGGAAAGGCAGGCGTTTGCATCACCCAAGTATCACAAGCTCTTCTTTTCGTAAGGAATCGGTGTTTATGCTCAGACACAGACAAGCTCTCGATGCCACGCATGTCACCGACGCCCACCTACCGACAGCTAGCAGCAGTTGCTCCAAGTTTCCGGAAGTCTCCCGGTCAATGGTTTCCTCGATCTGAAATCCTGATATAGTCATGTACTTGTCGAACACTGGAGAACAGAAAGACGATCTCAACACAGGAGGCCCCCCGCTGCCCCCAAAGACATCTCTCACAAGGCATCGCCCTTCCGAACACAAAGCCCCTTTTCCTTTCTGGCGGAGCCTGATGGTATCCGAGCCGCAAAGTGCCCCGAACACCTGATGCTCACTGATCTCCCAGCCCCTGAGCAATGGGACCTACAGGGAAATCCGGAAGATTCTGAGACACCTTCCTTTCCTTACTAAAAGTCATAGGAGCGCGTTTACATCTTCCTTTTCTTCGTGCTGTGAAAACGGCCGCTACGTTTGGGGCCACAGCAGCCATCCTGTGACAATGAGGGAGTCGGCCAAGTGCGGAGGACGTGGAGTGGAGCACAGAGGCCACGCCGCCGGCCACTGTGGCAGAGTTTCCCACCATCTGCCCCTGAACTCATTGCCGCCTGGCGCCGTGAGTCACAGGACTATCCAATGTAATAAATTGTGGACAGCTTATTAAAACCCAGAGAAGCCATTGAGTGCCGACCTACCCAGAGAAGAGGGCGAGGTTACCACTCTCAGAGGGAACGCCTGGAGGGCCCACAGCATGGGAGTCTGTGACTAAGAGCGACAACCTGGAGCCTGCCTCTCCCTCTTAGAGCGAGAGGTGGGCAAGGAGCTCTTGCTGTACAAAAGCTACAACAGCAGCGAAGAGAATGATGCAACGCCTCAAGGTCCCCAAGAAGCAAGCAGACGCGGACCCATCCCACAGGCACACTCGCAGGTAACCGGTGCCTCCCTGCACTGCATCTCGCAGCACTCACCCCTCCGCAGGTGTGACACGCTCCGAGTCCCGAAGATGGTGATGAACTTCTCCTCGTCCGTGCCCCACTTCAGTTCTCCCGCCTGGAACAGCGTCTGTGAAGAGTCCACTCGGTCAGTCCCCGGCTTCTTCCTCTCGCATCACATTTGGGTTTCACTGCCCGAACATTAACCCGCCCGATGCATCATCTGGTACTTTTCCACTCTAATATTAGTTTCCTGTTCTGAACCCATGACCTGAGTCTGGAGCTACTTGGGATCCCGAGGACGAACTGCCACAGAAGATGGATGGGTCAGAGCTTAATGCAGCACTGGCCCAAGGTGAGCGTCCCCAGTGTAGCCGTGACCGGTGTTTCTGGGGCCCCGGTGGGGTTGGCCAAGTTCTAAGTGCCTACTCACAGGTCGGGAGGGAGTGGCCTGACAAGGGGCTGAGTCCTCTGCCTTTTCTGTTTTCCTGCTCTGTGTTCAGTGACACCTGGTAGAAAGTATCTTCCTATTTTCTCTTCACACCCGACCGTGAGCCACAGACCGCCCTTCATAGCTGCGAGATCACCATGAATGTGTCAGAGGCTGTGGGTGGGGCCCTCGAGGCCTCTGGCAGTCATTCATGTTACTGAACAGCTCATTTACCTCTGCACAGGGAAGGAATGGGTGCTTCCCAGAATCGATATAATTATGGAAAGCATGAGAGCACATACAGACATCGGCATTAAATTGGAGCCCACTACTAAGATGTGGACAATTTTAAAACCCAGAGAAGCGATCTTCACAATGTCTGTGCTACCCTTTCAGTTATGCATTCCAAGACAGCACACCCAGGAAGCCAAAAGGAACACACTGGCTGAGTCTCCCCCAGGTAGCGGTCGTGGCACATGGGCATGTGGGCATTTCAGCCACACTGTGTTCAAGAATAGAGACTGCAGTTCATCTCCAGAGCACAAGACAAATGAGCTCCATCTTTACACTCAATTCTGAAGTTATTTTAATGATAAAAACAAAGAGCGTCAGTCCTGGGCTTGTGAGCACGTGCTTTAGAATGGGGAAGATCTGCCCACCAGCGTGGCTCAGCGGTCCAGGGCCGACCGAAGAACCAGGAGGTCACGGTTCGATCCCCAGTGAGGGTGTGCAGGAGGGAGCTGATCAATGATTCGCTCTCCCTTCTTCTCTGACATCAATAAAAACATATTTTTAAAACAACAACAGGGAAGACCCCCGGCAGTCAGCCCTGAGCTCCAGTTTAGAACCTGGTGTTCAGACCCCTCAACACAGCCTTAACACCTCCTCACAGAAACAACACATGTCCCTGAAGGGTATTGTAAACCCAGGAAAACATACATGAAATGAAATTACCACTATACCAGCGGCGTAAAGCCACCTACTGCCTTTCCCGAAGACACACGCACACACTCTAACCTGTGGGGCCCACGTGCCACGACCGCTGCCTGGCCCCATTTGGTTTGCTGTCGCTGGCCGGTCCGGAGGCCTGCTTCCCCACCACCCGCTGGACCTCAAGGGCAGCTCCCTCCCAGGCGAGGGGCGGTGAGGCCTGCAGCCGGGAATCAAGGGAAACGGCTATTTTAACAGCATGCTCCTGGTTTTCGTGGAAGAACTGTGTCTGGGATCGGTATCTGTTCTATAGCTACTCGCAGGAAATCCCACAATAAGATGAGGGCGCCTCAGGGACAGCAGACGCTGAGAAGCCTTCTCAGCGTCTGCTGTCCCTGAGGCGCCTTGCCGTGTCCTGCTCTGATGGGTGGGTTGTTCCTCCCAACCCCTCTCCCACCAGGTTGCCGCATCCACACATGTGGCTGCCGGAGAGGGGCCTCCCGCCTCTCCTTCCACCCCCACACCCCACCTGCTGCATCTGCCCAAGCACGGCTGGGTAACCCCTGCTTCAGTACAGAGGCTTCGGAGTCAGAAAGGCCTTGGCCCTGGTCCTGACTGTGGGCCTTAGGGGAGGCCCTGACGTCTTCTGGAGCCTCAGGGTCCCCACCTGCGGGGCAGGACGGTTTCCACGGACGCCAGAGCGGCAGGTCGCCCCCCACGCTCAGTGAGCACGACGCCCTGCTCCCCTCTCTCTGGGGCCTCCACCTCTCCCAAGAGAGCACAGGGACACGGGGAGGAGATGAGCACCACGTGCACGCATGGGAAGCCAGCAGTCACCTCAGAACGCTCAGTACCCGCCACAACACCAAGTCCTGAGATACAGCACGCGCTCGGGCCAGGGACCAGGAGAGAACACGTCACCCGCTCATGAAGGCCCTGCTTCCTCTCCACAGAGATCTTAACCCCATGCGTGACAACAGTCTGCTGCCCGCCCCTCAGGCACAGGTGGCGTGTTCCCTTCTACCAGCTGGCAGGACCGTTTCCAACAGGCTGACCGGAATGACACACACAGCAGAGCCAAAGTGAAGAGCAGGGTCGCTGTTCGTGCTGCCCGGTCTCTGAGCAGGCGGGAGGCCTGGACTCCCTCAGGGGACACTTCCTCAAGCACTTTCTCATGTAACTCCCCTTGGGGATCGGGGGGGGGGCACACCCCTGCAAGCAGGGAGGTGACACCCTTATGGTCTCAGACTCGGTGTGGCCTAGGACTGCATGGGCACCGCCTGTGAGAAAATGCTGGTGCCCAGCCCCCGGGCCCTGAGGGGAACCTGTGGGGGGAAGGGGGGAAAGGAGGGGTGTCACCGGCGATAAATCTGAGACGCACTGACAGGGAAAGCTCTGCGGAGTGAGGGCACTGAAACCGATGACAATGGTGCATCTGCTAGGCAGAATTTCATCAAAGAAGAGGGTGTAACCTCCCAATCCTACAATTAGTTGTCACCTACTGTATACTAAACACCACTCATCACTAGGATACATTCTTCTTATCCCTGTCATACCTACTGCCTCCTCAGCAGTGGGCTCAATAATATCTGGGGTAGTGTTTTTGTCAAATTCTCCATTTTGTGGGTGTTCCATGATCCCAGAAAAACTGCACTTGGTGCACCTCACTCTTTATATGTGATTTATTCACTTCACTTCAGCTTTGGGATAGAAGATTTTGTGGGCCACATCAAAGTAAGAGAATGTCCACGGGCCTAATGCTTTAGAGACCAGACAGAGGCCATTGCAATACAACATGGAGAATGTCATGAGCATGGGCTCTCTTCACTCTGATGTCATATGCAGCCGTCATACACGGGGGCCACTCACCTGAGCATCCTGTTCAACTTGCGCCTCGTCAATCCCGGCGTCGGGGTCTCGATTAGCCTGGAGGATAACACACATACCTGAGTTTCCACAGCCTTTCCCGGAAAAGGGAAATGGCTCCACGTGCTGGCTGCGGTCAAACCCAACCCCATCCTCTTGGTTTTAAATTCTATGAGTAAAAGAGAACAGTGCCACCCCAGAAAACTGCCAGTTAGCCATTTGGAGTTCCGGTCAGGTCAGAGACAGATAGACACCACCCAGCCAGCACTGAGCAAGCACCAGAAATGACTGACAGAACTGTAAGTGGCCTCACTTAATGGATCAGGCCAGTCTGGTTTCAGACTGACTATCACACTGGAGCAGGTTCACCCAATACCTGAAGAAGAACCACCAGCATCCTCTGGTAGAATCCCGAGGTGTCCCCCACCACGTCGTCTTCCAGGCTCGAGCCATATTCTGCAACAGAATAACGTCAGGCTTATTTACAGCTTCTGACAGCTAGGAGAGAGGTTCCGCCCCCTTCGCCAATGGAGGAGACACAGAGGAAGCAGTGCCCAATCCGCCCAGCGTGTGTACCCATGAACCGGGAGGTTGAGGTTCGATTCCCGGTCAGGGCATACACCCAGGTTGCAGGCTCCATCCTCAGGACCAAGGAGCCTGCAATCCTTGTTACTAACATGTAGCCACCACTGAAGGAAGGAGGTACTTCCAAGGCATTTAAATATTTCATCGTTATTTGAAAGCAGGCAGCATTTAAAAGCCTGAAACGTTGGTTGAGATTGGTGTGCAGGAGGCAGCCAATCGATTCCCTGCCATCACTGGTATTACTATCTCTCTTTCCCTTCCTCTCTCTGAAATAAATAAAAACATTTTTCAATTGATCTTAACTTTAAAGTATCTGATTAGCATAATTGTCCTCTACTCTGTTCTGAATACTCTAGACTGTGATGGCAAAGGCTCTGAGTGAGTGCTGGACGAAAAGGTATTTAGTTTCCCAGAAGCCCTCGGTCCACACCTGAACCATGACTCAGCACTCACAAGTGCTCCGGGCAACGTTGCTGTGAGCCTGCAGACACGGCAGCACCGAGAGCCTCCAATGCACGCAATCCCACGCCAACTGCCTCCTTCCTTCCGGACAGTGTACAGGATGGTCCCAAAAGTTTTTTCAACCTTTCCCATCTCACAGCATAAACGAATCACTAAAAGTCAGCAGATTTGATACTTCCTGCCAATCTGACACACACAAAAGGAGGCATCATTCTGATTCTTTCACACTGGATGGCTATCGTTGTGTTGGCTGCTGTCATGTTTTCATGTGACGGTCTAAGGGGAGAGGCCGGAGCCCCTGACTCAGTAGTCAGGACTGCACGTCTTGAATACTCATGCGGCACACCAGATGAAAACTGCTGCTCTGATCCTTTGGCTTCTTTCTTGGGGAATGGCCATCCTTCCAATAACAGGGTGTTTTTCCTTGGCAGCAAATAAAGTTCACCCTGAGTGGGAGCAGTGACCGCTTAACCTAGGCTGCTGCCTGCCAGACATTTCAGTTCCTCCCCAGCGGCAGGGCAGGGGAGAACAGACCCCAGGAGCCTGCAGCACCTCTGCAGGAAGGAGGCACGACCCAAGGCATTTAAATACTTCATCGTTATCTGAAAGCAGCCAACACTTAAAAGCCTGAAACTTCTATTCAGAAAGGCCCAAGAGCGTTGCATGTTTATTTCAATCAGTTGTCCAAATGCAAAACCCGCATGACTCTTTCCTCGCTCCCTCTACCCCAACGCCTTTCTCACGTGTCTTCCTAGGAGTCATTCCCCCGACCTGGACGGGTCAGACCTGCCTGGCTTACCTCCCGCCCACACTCGGCCACCTCATGCAGATCCTTCCTCCTGGTCCTTCAATACCCCTCGCCCACGCAGGAGCCACTGTGCCTTTGAACTAAAGCCAACCTACAGACCCGCCAGGCGAATCCCGCTCGAACAGCCTAACCTCAGCTGCTCAGGTTCTCTCCCCCCTGGACACACGCATTTCCTCCACATGGCCGGGTTCTGTCCCCTCCACACACTTCCCACAGCCCGCTCTCCATGGTGCTGCAAGCCATGGGCAACCAAAACTGCCTTCCTTCTCCCCCAACCTCCCCCACCCCCCACCATCTCAAAATCCTGCTCAGCACTTGACTATACCATGAAGACCTTCCCAACACCCAAAGCTTCTCTCCTCTGAGTGAATTCTTGCATTAAAGACTATAGATATTTGGCTTCAGTTTGAAGTTTCCGGTCTTGCAATTACTGCCATTTCTCTATGTCCTGTCACCTCTCAGTAGGCAGCAAAAGCCCTGAGGGCATGAACTAGGCAGGGTGCACCTTCCCAGTCATTCAAGACAGCCCACACGCTGCCAGACCCAGAGTCCCTTGCACAGGACTCAGCTAAGCAGGGGACCACTCCCAGGCACTGTGCCCTCAAGGCACCCTGCAGCCACGGGCAGCACACAGGCTCACCCTTCCATGTCAGAAAGAGATACCTGTGACATGGAATACGGCTCTCAGGTGACCACAGGTATCTGAGATGCATGTACCACCTCTGCCTCATGGTTGGGGCTGTCCAGCTTTAAAAGCAGGAGCAGGCAAGAAGTGTTACAGGACTCCAGGGCAGGAGGAAAAGGGAAACTGAGGCAGGGAAGTTAAAACAAGGCCAAACAATGGAGCCAACTTGTAACTAACAGGCCAGTATCTTCCTCAGCCAAGGACATGAGAGCAAATGGTTAAAAACCTTCACAATGAGAGAATGCAAAGGGGGGGGGGGGCGGGAAGGGAGAGGGGAAAAGGGCAGTTTTACTCCTTAAGCAGAGAAGCCAGCATTCTCAGCCTGGGCAAGATAAAGTTGCAGGTGCTTCTCATGAACTCTGGGAAGGCCACAACAAAGTAAAAAAAGGTGCCTTGAGAATAGTCAGCAGAGGCATTCTGAAGTCTATAGACAGGAGTGTGTATAATGCCTCAGAACCCCACCCAACTCGCTCTTCAGATAAGCTGAGACCCCGTCTGCACTTCATAAGCCAGATGTATGTTTTGTATGTTTGCTTGCTTTGATTTTGCTTCTTTCAATCAAGATGCATGCGTTAATTGCTTTAATAAACTGGCTTTTCACAAGGCAGACAAGGTCCCTCATATAAATCTACAATGAATGGCCAGATTATTATGATCTCTGAACCCATAATAATCTGGCCACTCAGTGTATATCCCATATAATAAATGGCTAATATGCAAATTGTCCCCTTGACCAGGAGTTCGACCAGCAGGCAGGCTGGCCAACTGCCCATGACCCCTCCCCCTGGCCAGGCTGGCCGGACGCTGCCCATGCATGAATTCACGCACTGGGCCTCTAATATGTGTGTGTATACACACACACACACACACACACACACACACACTGAGTGGCCAGATTATTATGCACTCAGAGATCATAATCTGGCCACTCAGTATATAATAATAAAAGTGTAATATGCTAATGTAACTGGACAGCCAAACAGTGGAATGACCGTCCAGCAGGCTGTGCATCCACTGTGGCTACAAGGGCTGAGCCTCTTGCACAAACTTTATGCATCAGGCCTCTAGTTCATTTACATGAGAAGACAAAGATCGAGGTTGGGACAGCCTCTCCCCTGGCACAGGGGGCTGTCCTGTCCAGGAACCCCTCTTAGTGTTGGTAAAAGGGGCCTCTGACAAAGAAATCAGATAACTATTTAGCTGCTGCAAATCTCTCACTGTTCTGACTTGCTGGGTTCTAGCAACGTCCTAAGATTAACAAACAAATGCTCCTGGCTAAGAGCAGTGGGCGTGGCGGCCTGTAGACTGGCCGCCATCCAGACATTGGTCATCTCTATCAGGCAGGGCGAGTCTGGTACAGGAAAACTGATGGCGGAGGGAACTCCTCCTACCTTTACTTTTATTTTCATTTTCCTGGTTCCATTCACAGAATATGCTTTATTCAGACAGACATTTTTCACAAGAAAAGTAAGGCAGGCCAGAAGGGAAAGTCAGCATGGAGCCCTCAAACACTGCCATCACAGAATAGCATGCCTGGCCATAGACACTCACAGCCAGATGAAATATCTTTTTACTTTAGATAATTCTCAGCTTTGCTAACACAAAATTGAACTTTTATAAGGAAGAAAAAAACCCTTACATCTTTCTCTTTTGTTAATCCTCACCCAAAGATATATCTTTTTTTAACATTGCTTTTACAGAGTGGAAGGGAGGAGGTGAGAGAGAGCAAAACACTGATGTGAAACACATCAACTGGTTGCCCTCTGCACAAACCCCAACCATGGGAGGGGAATGAACCCGAAACCCAGGTAAATGCCCTTGATGAGAAATCTAACCCTCAACCCTCTGGTATACAGGCTGAAATTCTAACCATTGAGCAACACTGACAGAGCCCACTTACATCTTAAAGTGAAAGAAAGACCCACTTGTATACCCCTATGCTAGTGGTGAATCCTTTTTAAAAGGGGATGCCATCTTCATCCAAAGTTCCTTATAAACACTTATAACAGTTACCATAAATAACTACATTAGTTATGGGTAAAGGGAGAGGAAGGAGAAAAGCATCTTGAATGGTTTCTCATTTATTCCCTCACCCATTCATCCAGCAATCATGCGTGGCCTGCCTTCTGCAACCACGGACCTGAATTCGCTCTAGAGCAGAGGTTCTCAACCTTCCAATTGCCGCAACCCTTTAATACAGTTATGAATTGTAATGTAAATATCTGTATTTTCCGATGGTCTTAGGCAACCCTGCTAGCAGTTCTCAATACTTATATATATATATATATATATTTTTAAGTGTAAATAGCATTAGTAAACTATACAAGGAGGATTAAATGACACACTTGTAATTGCCTCCCTCCTCTCCTCAACCCACAGGTTGCAAACCGCTGCTGTAGAGCCTAAGACCATTGGAAAACACAGATATTTACATTACAATTCATAACAGTAGCAAAATTACCGTTATGAAGTAGCAACGAAAATAATTTTATGGTTGTGGGTCACCACAACATGAGGAACTGTATCAAAGGGTTGCGGCATTAAAAAGGTTGGGAACCACTGCTCTAGAGGAATGAAGGATGGACAGTGGAGACAAGAAACGCAGGTTGAAGCCTGTACCTTCTTCGTAGACGTTCTTTATGGCTGTGAGTTCCTCGGGAGTCCTGGAAGCAATAATCTCCGTCAGGACTTTCTCATCCGTCCCCGCTCCCTGTGTGGAGATTAATTTTTAATAAAAGGATGTCAACAGACTAAAAAGAAAGTGATTTTCCTAGAATAGACATTACCTAAACTGCAGAATTATATAAAGAGTATCCAATGTAACATTCACTTCTTTGCATGAGTTCCGTTAGTTACAGAAATAAGAAACTTCAAATTAATTTTCTTTCCTAAGATAATTTTATCCCTTGTTGTCTAATGAAAAACAACCTTCATTGTATGTAAGTGTGCATACAAAGATAGCAGATTACACAACCCTGTAATTTTACCAGCTTAATTTGAAATAGTTTAAAAGTAAAACATTTTAATGAAACATGGAAAAATAAAAATGGCTGAAATAGGGCAAATTTAACTCTTACAAGGATTTATACAGAGAAGCACTGATACGTAAACAATCTATCTCAAAACATCAGCCCTGCCCACAACTCAGTTCTCTGTGGGCGCACAGGGACGTCTGAGCAGCGTGGCTCAGTGAGCAGGAACTGAATCAGTAAAAGGATTGGGACTTGCTTTCTGGAGTTTTGAAAAATAATTGTAACCCATTTTCCTTTTTCTGATTATAAAAGCCATAACCACCCTGATAAATTAGAAGATACAAGCAATGATAAAACCTAACTTAATTTTGAAAGGTAGTATATTTAAGCATTAATCTCTTCATATCTCTGTTTCTTTACCAAAAACCAAGCCCTTGGAAGAACTAGATTTACGCTCTGGCAGAACCTTCGCTGCTGCTACCCCTTCAGAGCACGCCACAAAGACACCCTGCCTCCAGCGCCCTGAGACAGTGCTTATTCCCAAAGAGCCCTGCAGGAAAATGCAGGGTGCAAACCCAGGAAGGCCCCTAACTTGGTCCCCCTCTTCCTTCCACTCCCAAGAAGAATCCCTGGGCCACATTATCGCTTTGTCATTTAATCTGTTTCCTTTTTCCTCCGAACTCAAAACTGCTAATGAATGAAGTTTCCAGTGCCAGCAGTCCAAGCCACTGTTTCAGTGTAGCCAGACTGGCACAATATCCCAGCACCCAGTAAGGACACTCGCAGTGAGTTACCTGCTACAATGCATGTAGGACAAGTTTATCCGTTACTCCTTGGAAAGGGCGTAACAACACTTTCTGATCTGAAAATTCCCAAAGCTTCGTTGTTTAACCTCTAATGATGAACAATACTATTTTTCCCCATCCCGCCAACTTTCTATTTTATAAGACAAAATACCTAATCTGAACAGACACATATCAAAATTAGAAACAGGCTTAAAATATCTAAAAGGCTGTGAAAAATGTTAAAAATGTAAACAGCACCCAGCCAGCGTGGCTCAGTGGTTGAACATCGACTTGTGAACCAGGAGGTTGTGGTTCGATTCCCGGTCAGGGTACATGCCCAGGTTGCAGGCTCAGTCTCAGTGTAGGGCTTGCAGAGGGCAGCCGATCAATGATTCCCTCTCATCATTGATGTTTCTCTCTCTCCCTCTCCCTTGCTCTCTGAAATCAATAACAATATATATATATATATTTTTTAAATGTAAATAGCCACTAGTATTGAGTAAACTATACAAGAAGGATTAAATGGCACACTTTCCTCAATGGCCTCCCACAGCTCTGTTCTCCAGGAAACCCTCATAGGAATAACTGAATATTTTTATTATGAAGAAGAGATGGTCATGAGCAGAGACACACATCGGGGAGGCGCGTGGGCGCCGCCTGTACCTTGAGGGCATGCTTCAGCTCATAGGCGTCGTAGAGCCACGAGGGCTTCATCAGAGCCACAATCAGCTTCTCGAACTTCCCCGTCAGTTCCGACTTCAGGTCATCCAAAAGGTCCTGCTCACAGAGAACATAGACGCATTATCGGTGCACATGCTGAGGTTCTTCTTCACCGTGAATGGCAGCCCTCGCTGTGAAGGGCTCCCCAGCAGAAGACGCTCTGAAGGATTCTCTGGCAGAAGCCTCGGGAGTGAAGCCAAAGCCCAGGTTCTAAGCGCTACCACCTGCCGGGCCTGGGCTTGAGGGAAAGCAAGGCCACGTGGGAGAATCCAAGATGGCGGCATAGGTAAACACCTCCACAGCTGCCTCACACAACAATTTCAAAACTACAACTAAAAGACAGAATGGATATCATCCAGAACCACAGGAAAGCTGGCTGAGTGGAAATTCTACAACTAGAAGGAAAGAGAGGGGCTCACAGAGACCCAGAGGAGCTGCAAAAAGCTGAGGTACGGAGATGGGCGCATGGAGAGCGGGTGCCGGAGTACCTGGCTGGTTTTCTCTGGATGAAGACTCTCAAAGGCATTGAACCCCTTACCCTACGACACTAAACCTCAGGTCCTGCCGAAACTCATACGGGCGACTTTGGACTGTGAAAACGGAGAAGTGCAGGGAAATTTAGGCGAGTTGCAAAAGATCAGAAGTCTGGTGACATGCATGGCACTGTGCACAGAGGACCGACTGCTAATTGTGCCACTGGCTTTCACAAGTGGGCGGGAGACAGACCCTCCCAACTGCGCCACTTCTAGCTTCACTAAACCCCAGTTTCGGGTGAAACCCTGGGGACCCAGACTCATATGGTCCTGGAGTGCAGGGGAGCAGGAGGGGCAGCAGTCTAGAGGCATTGCAAGAACGTGTGCACAGGGACTGCTCCAGTGATTACCCAGTCACGGGCCATGGAGGGAGGGGCCGACTGAAAGGCAAGGCGGTCCCTTAAGCCTTGAGACTCCACCCAACCCAAGCTCAACAGAGAGGCTTTTGCAGTTTTGCAAGTCTGGTATCATAAGGCTGAATCCAACACAGAAGTTCTCCCAGCATAGTGAAAATGCCAAGACAAGGGAAAGGATCACAAACAAAAGAAATGGAGGGGAAAAAATGACTGGATATAGAGTTCAAAACCACACTTATATGGTTTTTCAAGAATATCCTAGAAAAGTTGGATAAAGTTAGCGAGACCCAGATGAAAAAGAACCAACTGGAGATGAAAAAGAACCAACTAGATGGAAAAGGACCAGCTGGAAATTAAACATACACTGACTGAAATAAAAAATATTATACAGAAACCTAACAGCAGACTAGAGGAAGGCAAGAATCAAGTCAAAAATTTGAAATATAAAGAATCAGAAAACACTCAACTGGAAAAGCAAGAAGAGAAAAGAATCCAAAAATGTGAAGATAATGTAAGGAGCCTCTGGGACAGCTTCAAGTGTACCAACATCAGAATTATGGGGGTGCCAGAAGAAGAGAGAGAGCAAGATACTGAAAACCTACTTAAAGAAATAATTACTGAAAACTTCCCACATCTGGTAAAAGAAATGGACTTACAAGTCCAAGAAGCATACAGAATCCCATATAAAAGGAATCCAAAGAGGCCCACACCAAGACACATCATAATTAAAATACCAAGAGCAAAAGAGAAGAGAGAATATTAAAAGCAGCAAGAGAAAAACAGTTTATTACCTACAAGAGAGTACCCATACAACTGTCAGCTGATTTCTCAACAGATACAATGCAGGCCAGATGGGAGTGGCAAGATATATTCAACGTGATGAATAGCAAGAACCTACAACCAAGAATACTCTATCCAGCAAAGCTAACATTCAGAATTGAAGGGCAGATAAAGAGCTTCACAGAGAAGAAAGAGCTAAAGGAGTTCATCAACTCCAAACCAGTATTATATGAAATGCTGAAAGGTACTCTTTTAGAAGAGGAAGAAGAAAAAGGTAAAAGCCAAAAAATTATGAACAACAAATACGTATCTATCAACAAGTGAATCTAAAAATTAAGGGAATTAAAAATTTGATCATCAGAATAAACTGGTGAATATAATAGAATTAGGAGCACCAGAAAGGGAGTGGTCTGATAATTCTCAGGGGGAAAGGGGAGAGGGGTGTACAGGGAGAGACTGGACAAAAATCATACACCTAAGGATGAGGTCCACGGGAGGGAGGTAAGTGTAGAGGGAAGTGTGGGAGCCAAGTGGAGGGGAGCTATGGAGGGGGAAAAAAGAGAAACAAATATAATAATCTGAATAATAAAGATTTAATTAATAAAAAAAAAAGCAAGGCCACACCATCCAAGTCAAGGTCACTGTTCTCAAGAGATGTTTCTCTTTCTTCGGGAATTAAAAAAATGAAAACTTGAAAAGGACACAAAAAATTCTGTTTTAAAAGCACTATTCTGAGAAACACGTGTAGCTTTAAAAAAAACTTCCCCCAAAAAATCGTAAATGTATTTTGACAAAGGGTAAAATCTGGCCCGTCCTATGCAAACATCTGTCTTTCCTCTCAGTGTCACAGAGGATGCACTGCCCGATTGGACCTGCACCTGGGAAACGCGCTCACGGTGAGGAGAGCAGGATTCCCACCCCTTTCTGGGCCGCCTGACAGCTAAAAACTGGGTTCACAGTACCTGCTTCTTCTTCTTCTTCTTCTTTTTTTTTTTTTTTTTTTTTTTTTTTTTTT
>JAAGEH010000289.1:1775463-1790778 GCA_011751065.1 Lasiurus cinereus
GGAGCACCTGGTGCAGGGGCCTGGGGATGGGGAGCACCTGGTGCAGGAGCCTGGGAACAAGAAGCACCTGCTGCAACAGTCAGGGAACAAGAAGCACCTGGTGCAGGGGCCTGGGGATGGGGAGCACCTGGTGGAGGGGTCTGAGACAAGAAGGACCTGGTGCAGGGCCTGGGGACGGGAAACAGTGTATGTTGAAATCCTTGAGGACAGAGGCTACTAAGAGACTGGAAAGAAGACTGGGTCATGAAGGAGGTGTGAAGAAGCAGGTGGTGCTTGGCAAGGACAGCAAAGACTGCAGAGGGTGGGCTTCGGGAAGGTCTGCTCCTCTGGCCATCACCCGCCACAGGAAGAGCTGACTGGAGGCTACTCAGTCTAGATACTGAACACTGGGGGTCAGGCACATGATTCCCTTATCTCAGTGCACCTCTCTCCAGATCAAAATATTCCAAAGTCAATCCTCCTGTGAATCGATGACATTTTATTTGAGAAAACAATGGTCCCGTTCTTTAGAACAAAAGGAAGGGGCCTTACCCAGGCCCTTCATGGCCTTCCGGAGGGTTTCTGCATCCGCCCGCTCATCAAATCCAGGGAAGTCAGTCACGGTGCCTCTGAGAGCCTGAGGCAGGAAAGGGGCATTATTCACAGTGTGACTACCTCATACACAAAGCAAGCACAGGAACAGTTCCCCCTGTGTCATGCTACTTGAAATGGGAGGATCAGCAGGCAATTCAATGTCTGCAGCCAGCTCCCAAGGCCTCTTCCCTGGGGCGTGGCCTGTGAGGACCCTCACACCCCCACCTCCTGACTGGCCTCCTCCCAGGCCCCCTTCGCAGGAAGCCTCTGGCCCCTGATCCAGAAGCCCACGGAGCCCTCATTCTAGCTGGAAGCCCTAACCCAGGTAATCTATGCTCTCATTACATGACTTTGCATCTAGCCCTACTTCTTATTCGTAACTTTAAGGGAACCTGACAACACCTGGAAGTGTACTGGAAATGTGTGCGCCAGAAGGCAAATTTTGAAAGACAAAGGTGCATTGTGGGAAATTCTCTGTATAGTTTTCTGCTACCCATCCTTTGATCATACACACAGCACTTAAAACATCAACACATTTCATGCCTGAACATCAGTCGATCTTTAGTAGAAGGCTACTGATACTGAGCCAAACATTTATCTTATGATAAAGGGAAGCTGCCAGCATTTCCTTCTGCCCACAAATGTCTTCAAAGTCCCTCCAAACTCCCCTTAGGGTTCCATCTGAAACTCAGGGACACTAAGGGGAGGGGAGGACCCCCATCGGGTTTGCAATTACACGTGTTGGATTATGCACACATGCAAGCCCGGTCACCTACTCCCCATCGCAGCCTCCAACTCCTGGACTGGCCAGCAACATCCTACCACCAGCCAAACAAAACAGATGCCAAGAGAGCAGCCACAGGACACAGCACAAAGGCCAGCTGGCAGCCACTCCTCCAGGTCCTGAGTTACACCTCCTGAAAGAGCAGCGCAGGGATCCTTGACCCTCTGAGGCAGCTCCTCTGAGCCCCTTAATGGTGAGGCCTGGTCCCTCCCCAGCAGCAGTAGGGACCTGCTGAGTCCGCTTAGAGAGAGCCCCGCTCTCCACATCTGTCCGGTTCTCACGCCCCTCTTTGAGGAGTAAGTCATGGGCTGTCTCTAGCAAGAACCCTCCTGGGCCAGGTTAGTAAGACCCCCTGCCCTGGGTGTCCCCTCTCGGTAAGCTCTGCCCACTAACTCTCTCCCCTACTGCATCACCAGTGTCTTTGCTGTATTCAAACTCGAACCCACTCTCTCCCCACTGCAATCGTTTTGAATAGTCTCCCTCACCACAGTAACAGGGTCAGGATAACTCTCTCTCCTGTCCCTCCTCTCATTCAAGGGAAAAAGAAAGGTTCCTCGTCCTTCCTCGAAACAGGAGTCACTCTGAGAAACTTTCCAGGGGACCTCAGGGCTGTGCTACTAGGGCCCAAAAAACACAGCCCAGGAGGAAGGGCTGTTTCCCATGTGAGTGCCAGGCCGTGTAGGCTGGCAGCAGCTCCTTCCTCATCCCTGAGCTAAAGAAAGGGTGTGACCAGCTAGGGAAGGGGAAAGGCAGCCCCCCACCCCCGGGGTCTCATCAGGAGGCCAGGAAGCTAAGTCAAAGCTCTCTACTTCCCCACCTTCCCCCACCAAGCTGTCCCCACCGCCTGCCTGTAACATGGCAGTTGCACGAAGAACCATAAGTGCCCTCCCCTGGTTCCATGGCTTGAATCACGAGAAACTGAGTGGCTGATATGGACAACACAGGGAGCACCGCTTAGGAGATAAAGCTGGGAAGGTTGGGAAGACAGCCCATCCAGACTGGGAGGGAAGTGCTGCTCTTGGCCCACGTGCAGCCGCTTAGTGGGGCTGCTTCAAACCCTCTGCTGGCACCACCAACATTGTCATAACAATAAGGAAACATCCTCATTCTTGCAGTGTGAGGACCTGGGATCCCTTCCAGGGATTGGGCCTAAGCTGGCAGTCAAACATTCCTCTGCAGTCCAGGGCTCTCACAGTCTGGGACCCCTCCCTCCTTACCACCTACCTGCAGCAGACCCCTCCCTCCCTACCACCACTGCAGCTGCTCTGGCTGGCTGTGAGCCTGGCTTCTGGCTAAGCAGTGCTCCCCCTATGGAGCACACTGACCACCAGGGACCTGCTGAGTCCGCTTAGGGAGAGCCCTGCATTGAGCATCTGCCCCCTGGTGGTCAATGTGTCATAGCGACCAGTAGCTCTACCATTTGGTCGATTTGCATATTAGGCTTTTATTATATAGTATATATACTTTATATCAGAAAGGAAGGGAGAGGGAGAGATAGAAACATCAATAATGAGAGAGAATCACTGATCAGTTGCCTCCTGCTTGCCCATACTGGGGACCAAGCCCACAGCCAGGGCATGTGCTCTGACCGAGAATCGAACCCTGACCTCCTGGTTCATAGGTGGTTCATCAACCACTGATCCATGCTGGCTGAGCAACAACCATTTCTGAATGCCTCCCACATGCCAGGCACTGTCCACTCACTAAGAAAACACTGGGAACCTCTACAGCCAACAGAGGGTTCTCTGGGGTGACAAGAGCACTTGGGGAGGGACTGAGTGGAAAGAGTGGGAAGAAATGGGAAAAATTTCCCCAAAATGTCTTGAAAGTGGCCTGTGATGTCGCCAGGCAGGTTCGGGAAAGTGGAGAAGTGCAGGGAGGCATTCCAGAAGCATGAAACCGGGAAGAATACGGTTCTGGTGAAGGGTGAGTGTTTCAACAACCAGGGGAGGTCCCGTGGGGGTGCTGGAAGGTCAGCTCAGGAATGCTGGCTTCCTCCATACTCCAGGCCAGCTCTCAGGAACTCAGGAGGAGCAGCCTCTCAGCACAGACGGGGTCAGGACGGGCAGGCAGGGTCAGGGCAGACAGACGGGGTCAGGGCCAGCAGAAGGAAGCAGGAAGCTGGCTCCTTGCTGGCAGGAGAGCAGGCAGCTGCTTTCCTTTCCCCAGAGCAGGCTTGTGAGTGACCGCACATGTGTGGGAACTGGAGCCGAGGAGGAGGCAGTCACCAAGGGCAGAAACAGGAAAGGGGGGACGGAAACCAGAGCAGAATAGAGGGATGCCACTTGCCCTCAGAAAGCCGCCAGCACCTGCTCGGCTCACGAGGGCCCTTGCATGGAGGCTGGAGGGAAACGTGTTCCAGGAGGAAAGAAGGCAGGGCGTGTCCAAAACAGAGGAAGAAAAGGAAGGAGGCTGGGGGAACAGGGCCTTGGGTTGGGAGACTGGGTCCTGGCCGCTGGAACAATGGGACTGGAGACATTGAGCAGTGAAGGGAGGGTCTGGGAGGGGCGGACATCTCTGGGAGCCCCTATCTTACAAACGGTGGTTTATTAAAACATGCTTTTTTTTTTAATAATACAGTGTTTTTTTTATTTTATTTTACTGATTTTTTACAGAGAGAGAGAGAGAGTTAGAAATATCAATGAGAGAGAAACATCAATCAGCCGCCTACTGCACGCCCCCTACTGGGGATGTGCCCACAACCAAGGTACATGCCCTTGACCTGAATCGAACCTGGGACCTTTCAGTCCGCAGGCCGTTGCTCCATCCACTGAGCCAAACTGGTTTCGGCTAACGCATGCTTTTAAGACTTGGGCTAGCTCAGCTGGCTGGAGCGTCGACCTGAAAAATCAAGGTGGCAAGTGAGATCCCGAGTCAGGGCACATTCAAGAAAGCATCAGTAAGTGGAACAGATTTCTCCCTCTCTCTCTCTCTTTCTCTCTTTCTCTCTCTCTCTCTCTCTCTCTCTCTCTCTCTCTCTCTCTCTCTTCAGATGCATTCCTTCTTCTCTCTCATCAACAAATAAGTAAAATATTAAAAGTACACAAACAGGCAGATCCTGCGCGGGAGCAGACGCTCGCAGCTGATACTGTTTCCTTGGCTCGACTCTGACTACCCTCGGAGGAGCCTTCTCTCCGCTGTGCACAATGGCGACTCTTAAGGAAAAACTGATTGCACCAGTTGCCAAGGAAGAGTCAGTAATCCCAAACAACAAGATCACTGTCGTGGGTGTTGGACAAGTCGGTATGGCGTGTGCCATCAGCATTCTGGGAAAGTCTCTGGCTGATGAGCTGGCCCTTGTGGATGTGTTGGAAGATAAACTCAAAGGAGAAATGATGGACCTGCAGCATGGAAACTTATTTCTTCAGACACCTAAAATTGTGGCAGATAAAGACTACTCTGTGACTGCCAATTCTAAGATTGTGGTGGTAACTGCTGGAGTTTGCCAGCAAGAGGGAGAGAGTCGTCTCAACCTGGTGCAGAGGAACGTGAATGTCTTCAAATTCATTATTCCTCAGATCGTCAAGTACAGCCCTCATTGCATCATAATTGTGGTTTCTAACCCAGTGGATATTCTCACCTATGTTACCTGGAAGCTAAGTGGATTACCCAAGCACCGTGTGATTGGAAGTGGATGTAATCTGGATTCTGCTAGATTTCGCTACCTTATGGCTGAAAAACTTGGCATTCATCCCAGCAGCTGCCATGGATGGATTTTGGGAGAACATGGAGACTCAAGTGTGGCAGTGTGGAGTGGAGTGAATGTGGCAGGCGTTTCTCTCCAGGAACTGAATCCAGCAATGGGAATGGACAATGATAGTGAAAATTGGAAGGAAGTGCATAAGATGGTGGTTGAAAGTGCCTATGAAGTCATCAAGTTAAAAGGATATACCAATTGGGCTATTGGATTAAGTGTGGCTGATCTCACTGAATCCATGTTTAAAAATTTATCCAGGATTCATCCAGTATCAACAATGGTGAAGGGAATGTATGGCATTGAGAATGAAGTCTTCCTAAGCCTCCCATGTATCCTGAATGCTCGGGGATTAACCAGTGTTATCAACCAGAAACTAAAGGATGATGAGGTTGCTCAGCTCAAGAAAAGTGCAGATACCCTCTGGAACATCCAGAAGGACCTCAAAGACCTGTGACTACAGGGTTCTAGGCTGTAGAAATGTAAGAACTACAATGTGATTAACCATGAGCCTTTAGTTTCCACCCATGTACATGTATCACAGTTTGCTTTTATCCTCCTAAATATGTGAAACTGGGCTTACAGAATCAAAGCTCATACCTGGTGTAATGCTTGCAACATGAGTCCTTGAACAAATAAATTAATGATGGTAGTGTGAAAAAAAAAATACACAAACACTTCTTCCTGTCTACAGGCTAGGGAGGAGTTACAAACAGAAGTTAAAGCAGGGGTAAGGTGAACGACAGAGGAGACAATAGAGATTTGCCTAAAATGAAGACACCTGTGACCCCTGAGATGAAGGAAACCAGGTGAGAGCTGCGAGAGAAGTGTCCTCAGAACCTCAGCCACTACCTCTGAAGAAGGAATGAATAACTGCTGGCTAGAGAGCTTTCTAGAAACAGAGAAACATTTGCTACATTCCATATGACCAGAGTCACTGTCCAGGCTAGCAAAGCCCTGTAGGGACCAGACATGAGTCACAG
The DNA here is from genome assembly GCA_011751065.1 of Lasiurus cinereus. Lineage (NCBI taxonomy): Eukaryota > Metazoa > Chordata > Mammalia > Chiroptera > Vespertilionidae > Lasiurus > Lasiurus cinereus. The sequence goes on from JAAGEH010000289.1 coordinate 1,781,498, forward strand.
ATGTGAGTCAGAGGCCACAGCCCTCGTGTGGACATCCTCCCCACACCCGCCCCGCCCACGGAGGGTGACTTCCCATGACTCAGAGAGGGCTTTCCTCTATCCTGTGCACCCACTTGCCTGGGGCACACACATTAGGCCTCCCCTGGGAGAATCTCAAATGTACCAGGTGCTATCCCTCAGCCATGCTGTCACCCTCATCCCCTGCCACAATGCCTTCACAGGGAATTAAATACATTCGCAGACAATACCTGGCCAAACATATAATTCACTCTAAATGCTCACCTTCAAAATTACCCACTCCTCTGGCTCTATCATTTTGTTGGCTTTTTTGGAAAGTTCTTTACCTTCAAAGACCAGGCACGCAAAAAAAAAAAAAAAAAAAAAAAAAAGATAAAATTAAACTAAAGAGCAAGGGAAGGGTTGCTCTTCTCTACACAGAATTTAAAGACATAGAAAAGCTGGGTTCAAAAACCACATACTAGTGAAGCAAAGAAAGGTCCTAATTTATTTATCCTTTAATCAACTGCTATGTTTGTGAAGTTTTAGAATAGTGTGCAGGTCACAGGAGTAGAATTTACTTCAGGAATGGATCTATGATGTAAAAATGCTGTGACATTTCTACCAGGTTAAACTTCTAAGAGAAGAAATCACCGACTGCCAACTCTAACCCGCCTGCCACTGGGCCGGTCTCCTCGGGCAGGAGCTGCCAAGAGGGAATGAAGGGCCGACTGCCAGTGAACTCAGGGGCTTGCAACACAGCCAAGCCCTTTTGGATTGAGTTCTTCCAAAGGATCCAAAACAAAGACAAGAGTCAAAGGAATGGGGACCTGAGTGAGACTAGCCAGAAGCAGCACAGGCCAGGGGCATCGGATAACCCCAACCTGAGACCTGAAGGGAAATCCTTCGCCACCAAGGGATCTGACTTCAGGCGCAGGGCCTGAAAAGTGCATCAGATATGGGCATCGCCTCTGGACTGAGCCTCCTCGAAGCTTCCCCGCTTACACTGCCCCTGTCAGACCTTCGTAAATCACCACAGCTCAGGGACTGCAAACCAACCCGATTTCCTAATCCAACCTTCACATAAGGAGGTATCTCCTTCGATGTTCATGAAGTTTCTAGTGAAAAATTAAGGAGCCTTGATGACCCTGCTGCCTTTGAATACGTTCATTCTTTATAAACAACCTTATAAATGAAACTAAGCTCAGTTGGCCCCAGTGTAGTATTTTAAAGTTCCAGCACCTTAAAGCAGCGGTTCTCAACCTGTGAGTCGCAACCCCTTTGGGGGTCGAATGACCCTTTCACAGGGGTCACCTAAGACTACTGGAACACACCTATTTCCCATGGTCTTAGGAACCTCGGTGTAGCAAAATATAGCAATGTAGTTTACTGTTGTTATATTAAGACAGTTATCCATGCTATACCACGACTCAAGACAAAATTTCATTTATTTGTAATTAGAAATAAATATTTCACAATATATAATTACATATTGTTTTTGTGATTAATCACTATGCTTTAATTATGTTCAATTTGTAACATAAAATACATCCTGCATATCAGATATTTACATTACAGTTCATAACAGTAGCAAAATTACAGTTATGAAGTAGCAATGGAAATAATTTTATGGTTGGGGGTCACCACCACATGAGAAGCTGTCTTAAAGGGTCACGGCATTAGGAAGGTTGAGAACCACTGCCTTAAAGAGAATCCTATCTAATAAAAGAGTAATATGCAAATTGATCATATCCCTGCTACAACCACAAACCACGCCCACCAGCCAATCAGGAGCGAGTATGCAAATTAACCCAAGATGGCTACAGCCATAGAGAGAGCAGCAGGAGGGAGGCTTGGGTTGCCCCGGCCATAGAGGAAGCACACACCCTGGCCCGCCCAGGCCTTTACTTAAGGCAACAAAGTTTCAATGGCTGCCTCTACAGAGTGAACAGAAGGTTTGGCTCTGCTCCAGGCTACAAAGTTTCAACTGCAGAAGATAAATAAATTCTAGATACCAGGGCCTCCACTTGGGTCGCTGGGGGACATGGCCAGCCTGCAAAGCACCACAAGCCCCTCACCAAAGCCGATCCACACCCAAGGGAACCCCCACCCTGATCTGGAACACCCTTCAGGGCAAACCAGCTGGCCCCACCTGTCACCAGGCTTCCATCCTATCTAATAAAAGAGTAATACGCAGATTGATCATCATTCCAACACACAAGATGGCTGCCTCCATGTGGTCAAAGATCCTGCCCCCATGTGGACACAAGATGGCCACCAAAAGATGGCCAGCAGGAGAGGACAGTTAGGAGGGAACATGCCTGCAAGGGAGGGCAGTTGGGGGTGATCAGGCCTGCAGGGGAGGACAGTTAGGGGTGACCAGGCCAGCAGAGGAGGGCAGTTAGGGGTGACCAAGCCTGCAGGGGAGGACAGTTAGGGGTGACCAAGCCTGCAGGGGAGGACAGTTAGGGGTGACCAGGCCCACAGGGGAGGGCAGTTAGGGGCAAATAAGTTGGCAGTGGAGCAGTCAGGCATCAATCAGGCTGGCAGGGGAATGGTTAAGGGATGATCAGGAAGGCAGGCAGATGAGCATTTGGGAGCCAGCAGTCCTGGATTGCGAGAGGATTGGGCCTAAATGGGCAGTTGGACATCCCTCAATAGGTCCCAGATTCGAGAGGGAGCAGGCTGGGCTGAAGGACACTCTCCCCACCCCACCCCCACCTCCACCCTCCGTGCACGAATTTCATGCACCGGACCTCTAGTTAAAGATAAAAGTCTTAAATTGAATGAAAATGTGTTAAATAGATCATTCATCTATGAAATACAGCCAAATCTTGATTTTTTTTTCCCCAAACCAAGAGTGCAGAATGAATTGAAAGTAACTTAGACTATCTGTGGGAAAAGTTGGCTCTAGCTAGCTAGTGAGATGGAAAACCCATGGGAGGAAGTCGGGAGGTTCCAACATTAAGTATAAAGAAAAGACACTGGTGTGGAAGATGGTTCATAAACATGAAGAATTGACACTGTGCATGCCTGAGTGCTTGTGCCTCAACCTATGAACCAAGAAGTCATAGTTCAAATCACAGTCAAGGTACCTGGCCTGGTTTCAAGTTCAATCCCTAGTGTGGGGTGTGTGTGCAGGAGGCAGATCCATGATTCTTTCTCACCATTGATGTTTCTCTCTCTCTCTCACTCCCTTACTCTCCGAATCAATTTTTTAAAAACTGCCACTGTGGAAGGTTACATATTAATTTTTCAGTAAGAGACACTGATTTTTAATAATACATTTTAACTGCTAAAATGTGCACCTGGGAGAGACTCGGGCATCTGATTGCATGAGTCTACTACAGGTGACCACAGTGAGGTCTCTTGTCCCCAAACTCACAGGTCAACACAAGGAACCGCCCTGGAAACTGTCCGAACCTGACACAGAACTCCCCTCCAGGTGCCCTGGGCCCAAAGGACATGCAGACAGGAAAGTCAGTTCCATAATGCAAGTACAGACAACCAAAATCCTTTGCAATATTAAATATTTTACCAAAATGTTTTGCTTGAATGGCTCCCAAGGATAACTAATGACAAAGCCAGTGCTAATTCAACACTGTATCTTTAATAGCTGTAACTTTTATGATAACTAAAAACTCTGGCTTTGATTGGAAACAGACCTGGTGTTATGTTGGCATAGAAATCACATACATAATCTTATAATACAAACCAGCATTCTCCCATGTTCTGTACAGATAAGAGCCCTTACATTAGTTCCATTCTTTGAAGGTATTAATGTCCACACCGGAAAAAATATGCTCACTGATGCTTTCTTGGGTCAAGTGTCTACATAATTAAAAGGTATTGATTGAAAAACTTCAGAGATCGCTGGGAAAACATACAGGAGAAATTCAAGAAACAGACAAATGAGCAAGGATAAAGAGAATTGTTCTTTGAAACTTGCTCACTCATCATTTATATCACCACACCAGCATATCAAGATAGGACAAATTATTCTCAAGAAAGTTAATTCCACATAAAAGTATCCCTTCCATGGGGAAGAATCTTTCCACTTGAAGTAACATTAAGAATCAGTTTATTGTAAGATTTCTTAAGTGCAAAAGAGGAAGAATGGAATATTGTATGAATTTAATACAGTTACCAACCCATCTTAATCCGCCCATTTTCTCGTGGAAAGGACTAGGAAACCTTACTCCATTTTGATAAATTAATCTGATAAAAAAAAAAAAGAAAAAAGAAAAAAGAACTCCATGAGAAAGGGCAGTGCTTGAGTAGTGAAAACTTGTTTAAAAAAATGACCTGGCCTCTGACAAGCCATTAAGAAGAATAAGGTCTGTAAAATAGTTTTGGGTGGAGCTGCAAAGCAGCGATGTTTCATTCACAAAAGACTGGGTAACATGGTCCATGTTAAAAGACTGCTCTAATAATCACACGACTTTCTTCCTACATTTCTGATTAACGTTAAGGAGATAACAAAAGCCAATATTAGGTCATCCAGTTCTGAAATAGACCCAAGAGAAATTCAATTCAGAACTCGTTCAGCGAGTTCATTACTTAAGCGGCTTTTCTGTTTCAAGTTTTGCATGGGGAAAAAAAATCAGTGCTTGCGACAAACAGTTCCTTTAAGTAAAACTGGGCTGGGCAACTGGGGAAAGCCGGACCAGCTCAGCAGGCAAAGCCGACGCCCATCCACGGCATTAAAATGCAGGAAAACTGGCGGGGGGGGGGGGGAAGAAGAAAGCCAGAAAGAAAAAAATGCGTTCCCCTCATATGACCGCACCGGGCTGTTCCTGCTCTGGTTCTAATTTTAGCGACTCTTCGGATTTGGGGGAGGCCCCTTCTCTACTTTCACTCGCGACAAGGCAGAGCGCAAAGCCCGGCCACATCATCCGGGCCGCGCCCGCGGGGCTGGAGCAGGTCCGGGACACCCGGGAGGGAGCCCCGAGGGACCGGCAGGGGACCCAGGGACATGCACATTGCCCGAGGCAGTCTCTCTAAACTTTCTCGGCTCTCAGACGGGTTCTAGACTCTAGAATCTAGAGCTCTCTAGAACCTAATCTAGCCTCAGACCGAGGAGCCAAACAGGGGCGCTGCGCAAGGGCTTACCTGCGCCATGGCGACCGCTCAGGTCCGGAGAAGAGACGAAGGGACGAGGCCCTGCAAGACAGGGGCCAGCGCTGGTTCCCGGGGCAGACCCGCCCTCCGCGGCCGGGGATCGCCCTCCGCCCGGAGTCTGTGCCCCCCCCCCCTCTTCCTCTCGGAAGGCCCCTTTCCGGGCCAGGCGCGCACTCACCAAAGAGAGGGACCAGGAGCCTCCGGGAGAGCGGCGAGTGCGGCCAGGGATGCCAGCAGGGCGCTCGGACCGCTGCTCCAGCTCCAGGCAACGGAAACACCCCGCCCGGCCCGCCCCCCGACCCCACCCCCACCCCCCGCCCCCGGCCTCCGTGCGCCTGCGTGAGGCGCGGCCAGGCAGCGGGCGGGGCTGGGGCTGGGGGGACCCAGATGGGGCGCCGCTCCCCGAGGGCGGGACAGGCGTAGGGAGCTGTCCCGGACTCCCTGGCCCCCGGGGCCGCGGAAACGGGGGCCCCAGCCGGCTGCTCGAGCAGCACGGCGCGCGGGTGTCTTTTCGCAGGGACAGCCAGTCACTGCGCCGAAGTCAGCTGTGACCTTGGAATCGAAAAAGCGTGACGCTTTGAGAGCCGTTTCCCAATTTGTTTTTTAAGTTATGAGTTGTTGATTTTTCTTTTTCTCTTTAAGAGCCGTCGGTAGATTAGGAGGCGAAATTTCAAAACCTGTGCGGGGCCAGTTTCCTTTTCCGAACCAGCCGAAAACCGTAGTCTCACTTAAACTTGATGGATGTCCCCCGCGAATCCAGCATGCGGTGTGAGCACACCGAGAGACGACGGGAGGGCGTGGAAAGGCACAGCTGGGTGTGGCCACAGGCCCGGGACCCGAGCCTGCGAGGCCGCGCCGGGGAGGTCCTGCGACAAGAGCCACGCCTGCGGGTCAGAGACAAGAATCTGCTCGGGGAAACACGGAAGGGCTTTGTCATCTTGAGGGAGAACTTTGCCTGCAAGTTCTCGTTTGCTTGCGTGTGTGAGCACGGGCTCCTTGAGCCCGCATCGAGGAGCAGAGGGGCGGCGGCGAAGCTGAGCGACGTGGGGGCTGCTGCACGCACACCCCGCCCAGGTCGCCTCCCCAGTTCCCGCCCAGCCTCTTCTCACCCGCCCGCCTCCGCCTCCTGCTGTCTGGCCTCTAAGTCCCAGCCGCGGCCCCAGCGGCATCCTACCTGCTCTTTAGATTTAAGTGGTTACAGAGCCCAGGGCGAAATGGGTCCGGATTTAGTTCAGAACCTCATCCTGCGTCTACAGTGCTGAACGACCTGGAGGCAACCTTACCTCCCGTTCCGGGGACCCCTGTGCTCACCGGAAACTAAAAGCAGGCTCCTCGGAGTTTTAGCTTTAGATGTCCTTCCCCTGTTTCTATTCGAAACAATATTTGTATTTTTCCAGTGAAACCTAAGTCACCTTCCCAGCAGGCGGCTGGACTGCGGGTCTTGGGTAAATAATTAGTGAGAAAGATTCTCAGGGGCTCTTCAGGGTGGCATGTTTTGCACCTGATGAAGATTCTCCAGGCAGTGAGTGGAAGGAAGGAGCCACAGAAGACCTCAGTTCACGCACAGGACAGGGTGGGTCTGGCCTGTTGCTGCCTCTCCTGCCGACCTCTGCCAGCCTCCATTAGCCTCCACCAGCCCCTGCCCCGCCTGGCCCTGAGGCCAAGTTGCTGCTCCCTGAGTGTTTCATGTGGAAAAGCAACGCGTGAACGCACCCACTGTGGTTGGTGTGCGGTTTTTGTCTTGAACAATGGCTGCTATTAACTGCAAACCACTGATATTCAGGATGATGAGGAAGATATGGGAACTAGTCTAAAGGAAGCCTTGTAGGAAGCATGGCAGCAGAGGGACAGACGTGTGTGCTCAGACAGGGCCTCAATCTGGAGAGGATTCGTTCTGGGGGGATAAAGTTTTTTTGTTGTCTGGCCAGCATTCGGCCTGGACAGCGATCTGATTTCCCCTGCTTCGGAGGTAGTGGTGGGGACTAGATGAGCTCACTTGTTTAATGCCTAGAAATAACAGGCACAAACGGTGCCCTCTCTCCATCTGGATTTGTGGGGGAGAAACCACACACACACACACACTGACTCAGGCTCTGGGAATCCCACAGGGTGGAGGTGGAGGGGTGGAGCATAGAAAAAAGAGGAAAGGGGAAAACTTGACAAGTTGTGAGCTGGGGCCACCGTGGGAGAGACGGGAAGCATTGGACACAGGGGTTAGGTAGGTCCAGGTGCCCGAGGACCAAGGAGGCAGAAGTTAGGCACTACAGCAGGTAACCCCAGGTGCTCCCACTGTGGCAGGAAAGGCAGAAAAGGGAAAGCTGTGGGCTCGAGGCCCAGAGGCATCCTGTGGAGAGAAACCTGTATGTACAGAATTCAAGCTGCTACCAATTAAATACAGACACTTAGGCCAGACAGGAGGGACATGGTGTGTAGGGTTTCACTATTTCCCCTACACACATCAGCGATGCTCCGTCCTTTCTCAGGGAATTCAGCTCTACACCCTAACCACCCACAGCCACCTCTGCCAAGGGTCCCTCAGGGTGCCACTAGGATGCCATTGCCTTTCCAGGCCCACTGCCCTCTGCATCAGAGGATTTTTACAGGTCCCCAGGCCCAAGCGCCTTCCTCTAGGCAAGCCTTGCCTTCGTGTATTGTGGCTGCCTGTTGACTTTCTTTTTAACTGTGAAACAGCTTAAACTAGAGAAGAGTAAAAAAAGATATTTTGTTACCAATTGAGTCTTCTTATAATTAACTAGAGGCCCAGTGCACAAAATTCGTGCAGTGGGGGGGGGGTGTCCCTCAGTCTGGCCTGCACCTTCTCCAATCTGTGATTCCTCTCACAATCTAGGACCGCTTGGCTCCTAACCGCTCCCCTGCCAGCCTGATTGATGCCTAATTGTTCCCCTGCCAGCTTGATCACCCACAACTGCCCTTTCCTGTTGGCCTGATCATCCCCAACTGCCCGCGCCTGCCATGACCCGCCTCCTCTGCAGGAGGTGGTGAAGATGGTGGGACCAGCCTCCTCCATACCACACAGAGCCATGGGACCCCCAGGCCTTAGTGCGAAGTAGCCGCTGGGCCGCAGCTCTGCTGTGCATGCAGCCATCTTGTGACAATGTGAGGACATGCCACCACCTAGGTTATTATTAATATAGATACCTCATTAATTAAACAGATTTTAAAATAAATAAATAAATAAAATGTTTCAGACACAGAATAGTATTACCATTATTACTCCTATGTATCTTAGTTATTTATGTATCTAATAAAGAGCAATATATGCAGCATTACTTGGTATGTTTCAAATTTTAAATAATTAGTGATGTACTATTCAGACTCTAGCAATTCTTTCACTCTACATTGTGTTTTGGTGTTATATTAATGAAGATATTAAGATCACTAATACATTTGACTACATTAAACTTAAAAAGTTATGATGATAAAATATTATATAAATGAAGCTAAAAATACAAGCTGCTGACTGTAATTCATCTTTTTTTTATTGATTTTAGAGAGAGAGTAAGGAAAAGAGAGAGAGATACATCGATATGAGGGAAACATCGATTAGCTGCCTCCTGTACAACCCCCAATCGGGACTGAACCCACAACCTAGGTATGTGCCCTGACCGGGAATTGAACTTGTGACCATTTGCTACACAGATGACACCCCAACCAACCTGAGTCACACTGGCTAGGACTGTAATTACTTCTTTTAAAAATATACTAGAGGCCCAGTGCACGACATTCATGTACTGGAGAGGGGAGAGGGGTCCCTCAGCCCAGCCTGCACCCTCTCACAATCTGGGACCTCTAGGGGGATGTCCGACTACCAGTTTAGCCTAAACTGGCAGTCAGACATCCCTCTCGCAATCTGGAATCCCTCGCTCCCTTACCACCTGCCTGCTCACTCCTTACTACTTGGCTTGCTGCTACCTTAGCACTGCTGCTGTGGTGGGAGAGGCTCCATTCATTGCCACTGTGCTCACAAGCTGTGAGCCCAGCTTCTGGCTGAGTGGCACTCCTGCTGTAAGAGCTTACTGACCACAAGGGGCAGCTCCTGCATTGAGCATCTGCCCTTTCACCAACGTGCATGTCATAGCAACTAGTCATTCTGGTTGTTCCGCCATAACAGTCACTGGGCTTTTATATATATATATATATAT
>JAAGEH010000289.1:1791178-1848843 GCA_011751065.1 Lasiurus cinereus
ATAGGTTATTCTTTCAAAGATGTTCTTGTTCACAATTTTAAAAATCAAGTTTTTCTAATATGTTTTCAATTTTAAAAGTCTCTTGCCTTACTTGGCCCCACTATTAATTTCCATTCTCCATGTAGATTTTTCTCAAGTTTTTAAAAAATATTTTTTATTGATAGCAAAGAGGAAGGGAGAGAGAGAGATAAAAACATCAATGATGAGAGGGAATCATTGATTGGCTGCCCTTGCATGTTCCACACTGGGGATAGAGCCTGAAATCCGGGCAAGTGCCCTGGTCAATACTCAACTACTGAACCCCACTGGCTGGGCGACTTTCTCAACTTTCTAAACATTTTTTTTTTCTGGAATTGGTGTCCATATTTTCAAATATTATCCTCTTTTTTTTTTTCCCTTTTTTTTCTTATTAGGATAGCACCTATTAACTCCATACTGTGCGAGAAATGACCTGTGATAACGGCCTGTTAGCTTTCTTCACAGGCTCCCTCTCCCCATGTCAGCTGCTCTCATTTCTGTGTGGAGCAATACTCAGTGCTCACATGATGAGCATGTGGACAGGCACTCACGAAGGGCCATGTGGGTTTACTGTGCTCTGACCTCACTTTCCTCTAGGGCTGGTTCTCCCTGCCATCCCACTACCCTCACTGGTTTCATTGACTGTGTGTCTACAACTATTTATCTTGAAATTCTCGCCAAAAGCTCACCAGGAAACACACATACACACGTGTGTGTGTGTGTGTGTGTGTGTGTGTGTGTGTGTGTGTGTGTTTTCCCTGGACAAATTTTCCAGGCCTCCCTTCTGGTGCATTCTCTCTCTCCCTGTCTGATATAGTTGTTCCGTATCTGTGGCCAGCTCTCCACGTGGGAGTCTTCTCCTGCTATCCTGGACATAGAGTGACCAGTTCATCCCATTGGCCAGGGTTGGGCCCAGTTTCAACACTGAAAGCCCCACCTCAGGCCCTGCAGGCCCACGCAGACTGGAATGACTGGTCCACCTACCTGGACGCCCCTTTGCCTCATTCCTATTTCAGGTCCTATTTCCTGGGTCCTCTTTTTTCTTGTTTATTTCCTTTTTTTTCGGATCCCATTCTCCAGAGTTTTTCTGAAAAGGAGATAAAGGCATTTTTAATTGTGTGTCGGAAGTGTCTTTGATTGGCTTTCACACTTGTCAGAAAATGTGATAGAGAACTGAGATCAAGGTCTGAAATCATTTTCCACCTGGACTTTTAAGGACTGTGGCCTCAAGCTTTCTGTGGGGCTGCAGGGTGAGAATCCTGGTGCCTCTGGCCTGGAGCTCAGGTCGCTGACCTCTGGGACTGCGGGACCTTCATGCCCAAGGCTCTGACAGTCCACACGCATGCCCTAGGGAGGGTTTCTCTCTCTGCAGGCGTGTGCAGGGCACTGAGCCAGGGAGCTCTCAATGATAAACTTGCTCTTTCTGCTCAGGGAAACCATTCTTCAGAAATACAGTGCCTCTCTGCTTGCATTCTCTCAGACAGGAAGGGAGAGGGATAGAGAGCTAGAAACATCCATGAGAGAGAAACATCAATCAGCTGCCTCCTGCAAGCCCCCTACTGGGGATGTGCCCGCAACCAAGGTATATGCCCTTGACTGGAATTGAACCTGGGTCCTTTCAGTTTGCATCCACTGAGCCAAACTGTTTTTGGCCATGGTCCTTTATTTTTTATTGACTTTCTGGAAGATTTCCTGAAATATCTCCAAACTTGCTTGGGAATCTTTCTATTGCATATAACTTGGCTCCCTGGATGTTCCATTCTGTAGCTACTCTCATCCTTTCCCAGATGGGTTTCTGCCGACCATGAGAGGACACTGACCAGAGGGTGGGCTTGTCAGAAAGTTTCCTTCTGCTCCATTAGTCCTTTCTAGGGACCAACTGGTGGCTGGATTTGCCTCTTATTTGTCCTAGCACCGACTCTCCTTAAGTGGCTGGGAACTCTTGGCTCATATTTTAAAACAAAGCAATTTAAAAAATGACTGGAACAGATGGGTACACGGCCCTGTAGGGCAGCCGTTTCCAACTCATGTCACACATAAACTAGTTACTAAGCTCCTGCTGCCCTCAGGTGAGCTGGCTGGATCTTGTCGCTGTTTCTTGTTTGTTTCTTTGCTTCTGCTTTTAACCAGCTTCCGGCAGAGGAGGCCTCAGCCACACTCGCCTGGAAGCCAACGTTTGGCTGACACCTTTCTGTATAGGCCTGCAGCTAGTGCACCAGCTGCTCTAGCTCTTACCTTCCTAAATATCCCAGAGACTGTGGCTCAGCCCGGCCCTGCCACAGTCCCCAGTGCCCCTGGGTTCTACTGTGAAGTTGGTTTGGCTGTCAGTCATCTGCCTCCCAGTTTCCAACATGCTGGGGCTGCCACAGCCTCTGTTCATGAGTATTCCATTGTTTCCCCTGGAAAACCCTGGTGCCATCACCTGCATGTGCTTTGGAAGAAAGGCTAAACCTGCGTGTTTGCTCTGTCCTACTGACCAGAAGCTTGGACTTGCCTGTGTGCTCCCTGTGGCACTGGAGGCTGCTGGGGTCGGACGCCTCTGGTGTGGTTGTGGGGCCCAGCACACTGCCTGGCACACAGGCAGGGCTAAGGCGATAAGCAAGGGCTTGGAATGGATGCTCACTTGTAGGCAGTCTTTTTGTGAAGTACCCTCAATGTTTTGCTGTTTCCTTACAGTGTTTCACCCTCCCCTCCTCAGCGAGGTTAATCTGTAGCCACGGCTTCAGGGGGTGCATGGGGCAACAGGAAGCAATCTATGCCAGGATTTTGTTTCAAAATCTTAGTTCCTTAGCAAAATTGAAAGAGCTTGTGGCCTAAGCAGAATGTCAGGGCAGAAGTTTGTGCTAGTACTGATGCCGAATCTGCTCTCCCCTGCACCCATCCGCCGACCCTGAGGAGTTAGAGCTCCACTCAGGGAGGCAGCAGCGTTTCATAGAAGAATAGAGTGTGTGGCCCGGTCCTTGGGATCATTTCACCCGGAGATGGCTGGGAAACACCTTTAAGCCTCCTTTGCGTGCAAGAATGAGGACATGGTAAGCGGACAGACCAATGGTCTAACACGGCCTTGCGGGTAAGAGTGAAGAAGGTCAGGAGATGCCAGACGGGGCCCCTGGGTGGAAGGACAGCATGAAGCCCCATCAGTGGGTGCATCACAGACAGGAGACATTGAATGTTAGATCCCTCCCACCCTGATGCTTTGCACCACGTAACCCCCTTGTTACTGAAACACAACTCTCAGGAGATCCCCAAACTGGTTGAGCTTAAGTTTCTGCCACTTAAGTAAAGGGGAGCTGAAGATTGAAATTAAGGTGAGTTATAACAAAATAAAATTAACTGGGCTGGTTGGCTTTGTGGTTACACATCAACCTATGAACCAGGAGGTCATAGTTCAATTCCCGATCAGGGCACATGCCCAGGTTGTGGACTTGATCTCCAGTGTGGGGCGTGCAGAAGGCAGCCCATCAGTGATTCTGTCTCATGGTTGTTTCTCTCTTTTCCCTCTCCCTTCCTCTCTGAAATCAATAAAATATATTGTAAAAAAATAAATAAAATTACATTTCCCCAATGCCTCTGTTGACTCATTGAAAATCATGTAAGTTGTATGAGCAGATATTGATGTTACATTTTATAAAAGCTTCCTAAGCTTTTACACACAGATGCCCCTGTGCTCACAGTGCTGGTGCATGGAAACGGCCCTCAAGCGGTGAGGCAGCAAAGGGGTGAAGAGCTTCATTTGCTTATCTCAACCAAGCAAATGAGGGAAAGGAGAAACACCTGTCAGGGGCATGCAGGCTCTATCTCTATGCACGTACTAAGGACTGGAGAAGCTGTATGAAGTGCACAAAACAGTGTGGGGCTGGAGGCACCAGGCTGCTGGGAGGGGGGATTGAGCAACAGGGCCTGGGAGGGAGAACTGGGGGAGTGGGCACTCTGCAGGGACTTGGCACTGGCCATCCCAGTCCTGGGTGGGAGCCTGGAATCCAGGCCACAGATCTGGGCCGGAGGTCATTAGGGACAGAGGCAGCAGAATTCGGGGCAGCCTTGGGAGAGGAAAAGGGTATCTGTGAGGCTAGGATGCCAGGGAGATGGGGGTGGAAATCAGTATCTGCCACCAGACTCCTTCTTCCCAGTCCCAAGCTGCCTGCAAGGAAGCAGGGTGTTAAGAGGCCTCATTGGGGAGGGCATGTCTGCATGGGGGAGCTGGGAGTTTGACGGCTCAGAGCTCACCTGGAGGGAGTGCAGGCTGACCTGGGAGGCTGCCACAGCCAGATCAGGTCAGGCTGCTCTGACAAACAGACCATAGTCAGAGACTGGGAAGTCTAAGGTCAGCGTGAGGCTCCGGGCCTGGGAGGGCTGCTTCCTAGTCATGGATAGCTACATCCTTGCTGTGCTCCTTCTCCCCCCTGTCCCCCAAAATGGAAGGGGAAGGGAGCTCCGGGGCCTCTATTATCAGGGCGCTGATTCCACCCAGGAGGGCCCTGCCCTGCTGACCTCAGCGCCTCCCAGAGGCCCTACCTCTGCACATATCACGCCAGAGGTCAAGGTTTCAAAGTGTGAATTTGGGGGGAACATAAACACCTAGTCTGAACATAAACACCTAGTCGTGTTGTAGTGTACCCTCGAATCACACAAAGACCCCTTAAGAAGTCAAATTAAGGAGCCACATTTATTTCATAAGCCAGTGACTACGAGGAGGCAAATGCTCTCTAATCTCGTAGTGCTCCCTTGGCCAAAACATCAGGCTTATATAGGCAAATATCACAAAGGTATTAATTACATCTCGGTGTTTGGAATGAGGAACCTGGTTTGCAAAAAGCAGTTATAGAAGCAAAATTGAGCAAGTTAATTATCTACAAGGATTAATTATAGTTCCAGGTCTCGAGACCATTGAGCCAATGGAAACACATTATCTGGAGCCACTGAGGCAATCCAGAGGAGTTGTGCTGTCCTGGTCTCCAGGTGTAGAGGAATGTGTTTCAAAGGACCAGTAAGATCACAATCAATGGGATATTCAAACCACAGTCAATGGAGTATTCAATCGAATGGGATACCTTATATAAGTTCAGAAAACCAAAATAACTTTTCTATTGTTTAGCCAGCAAATAATTACAGAAGTCAAATCAACAGGGTTAAAATATTAAACAGCAATTTTTACCCAAACATAGTTGCTACCATGCTTCAAAGGCTCCTCCCTCAGAGCGAGGACGATCAGATGGAAACGCCCATGGAAATGCCGTACACTGTGGACCTCCAGAAGGTAGAACCCTGATGATAAAGACAAGGCCAGTGCTGCTGAGACTCGAGGAGGGAGGGCGAGCAGGAGGAGCACGTGTTGGGGCATTTCTGCAAGATGCTACCACCATGGATCATGGCATCATACCTCCGAAAGCACAACCCACAGGGAGCCCTGATGTGAATGATGACGTGTCAACGTGCAGTCACTCTTGGTTAAAAAGAAAAAGTAGCACCCTAACCGGTTTGGCTCAGTGGATAGAGCATAAGCCTATGGACTGAAGGGTCCCAAGTTCGATTTGGTCAAGGACATGTACCTTGGTTTCGGGCACATCCCCAGTAGGGAGTGTGCAGGAGGCGGCTGATAGATGTTTCTCTCTCATCTATGTTTCTAATTCTCTATCCCTCACCCTTCCTCTCTGTAAAAAATCAATAAAATATATTTAAAAAAAAAAAAGAAGGAAAGAAAAAGGACCCGTTTGGTGGGGTGTTGAGGAGGGAGGCATAGGTGGGCAAGGGACACATGGGAACTCTGTACTTCCTACTCACTGTTTCTGTGAACTTCAAATTGCTCCAAAAAATAAAGTAAAATAAAAAAAAAATAACAAAAACCCGGCGATCAGCCTGGCCAACATAGCTCAGTGGTTGAGCGTGGACCTATGAACCAGGAGGTCACAGTTCGACTCCTGGTCCGGGCACATGCCCGGGTTGTGGGCTTCATCCCCAGTAGGGAACGTGCAGGAGGCAGCCCATCAGTGAATCTCTCTTATCAGTGATGTTTCTATTTCTCTCTCTCTTTCCCTTCCTCTCTGAAATCAATCAATTAAATAAACAAATAAATTAATTAATTAATTAAAATAAAAAATAAAAACCCTGCAATAGTTGCTCCATCTCAATCAGGATTGGGGTGATCAGCCCCCTGGCAGAGGAGGAGGTGGAGCCTCCGGAGGAAGACTGCACCCCAAAGCCTCTATAAATTTGGAACCACAATGTCTGGCATTGGTTCAACACCTACCAGGCATTCCAGGAGACAGAAATGATTACTAAAAACCATAAAGAAAAAATGTAAGCGGATACATTGATCCAGATGGTTAAGTTATCAAAAAACATTTACCTATGGTTAAGATACTCAGGAAAAATAGATGGAAAGAACGTATCGGTTAAAACTAAATACAGACATGAGCTTTGAAGTGCAGCATATATCAAAAAGGTAAGAATAATAGTATTCTGGGCTTCCTGAATGTTAATTTTGTGCCAGGCAGGCATTGTCCCAAGTGATCATTGACTTCTCACAATTCTGTGAAATAAGTAGGATTATCACCCTCCTCCTGCTTTACAAATGAGGAAAAGCTTGACAAGAGGGCTAAGAACTCAAATACCTAGTACACAGCAAAGGGAGAATCAATGAAGAGCCCTCACTTTTAATGCCATGCTTCTCGCACAACTATAACAGCCAGAGATTCCTAATGTTTTGGTTAAAGGGACACAGACCCCAGGCTGTTCAAATTATTTAGGTCACCGAGATGTCTGCTATTTTCTCACAAGAAAGTAAGAGTTCCATTCAGCCTAATCTGTTTTCCTGACTCCATGCTGTCCAAAGTTTGCTGAAGGGATGGGAGACCGAGAAAAGTGTGTGATTTTAAGTAGACTAAAAATAGGAAATAAAAACAAGCATGTAACATTTGACCAAAAACAGTGCTCAACACTGACCACCGTCTAAGCTCTACTCTGTAAACTTCGGCCTGAACACTGTTAAGTATTAAAATCACCACCTCTGAATTCCTGGCTACAAGAACCACAGTTCATTCATTCACTAATCCTGCCTGGGGCAGGTCACTGTTAGGAAATTCCACCAGCACTCCCAGAATAGCCCATTCCACCACAAACAGGCACTGTTTTGTGGACAGCCACCCATGCCTGCTCTGCCATCTAGCCAGGTGCTGTCTGAAGAATGTACTGAAAGGACAGTGGAGCTGGTGTGGCTCAGTGGTTGAGTGTGGACCTATGAGCCAAATGGTCCTGGTTCGATTCCTGGTCAGGGCACATGCCCAGGTTGTAGGCTCAATACTCAGTGTGTGGCGTGCAGGAGGCAGCCGATCAGATCAGTGATCTCTCATCACTGATGTTTCTCTCTTTCTCTCTCCTTCCCTCTCTGAAATCAATAAAAATATCTTTTTTTTTAAAGAAAGGACAGCGGTGTCCACAGCAGGAAGCCTCACTTTCTCCCACACGCCCTTTCCCAGCGACGCCTGTTCACCGTCAGAAAAACCTGCCCCTTTATTTCCCTTCTCCAATCCCTTCTATAGGGAGAAACCAAACACCTGCCATCATTCTTACCTTGGTATGAGCTGATGAAATGACCACATCTCTGGGCAACTCCCTGAGATCAGGGGCATTGGTGAGGATGGAATAAAAAGGCCACATGCTGACCTGACAAGCTCAGGGGAGGCCTGCACGGCAGCCTTGCAAACTCAGAGACCTGAAGTAACCACTAATAATGGTCTGAAATTAAACTTTAACTAAAAGCAATGATGGTAGGTAGTCATGTCCTAGGCCGGTATTTTCCCTGAGGTCAATTTTTTGCCTTAACTAAGCCTATTTCTTTTTGCATCTAAGATAAGATACCTATGAAATGTACTGTCTCTATCTCCCCCTCTCCCACCAGAGAGGCACAACCAAATGCCCTGGGCGCCAGAACAGAGACTATAAATTCCTTCCTTGTTATTGTTATCATGTTAGTTGTTGACTGTTAACTATCCTGACCCACCTAAGTATGTGTCTATCATTTTACTTTTTATCCATCCCAGGGGTCCCCTGCTTTGCTTTCTCCTGCCTCTCTAATCTATCATCGAGGGATTTCATGTAACCCACCTACGTCCCTTCCTTTGACTGTAATGTATAAAAATAGATGAGAAAACCATTTATTCTTCGGAGCACTATCCTAATCCATTGAGATTCTGCTTACTGGTAATTGTCGACAGTTTTGCTTAAATAAACTCACAAAAATTCTTTACAGGTTTGAATGTTGTTCTGTTAGCAGTGGGATCTTGAAGCTTTGACTGGAGTGCGGTAAGCACAAGTCATGACAATTTTTGAACATAAACCATGGGGGTTGTTGTTGTTTTCTTAATCACTACAAAATGAAAACAATTATGTAGCCTATCTCATAGGATTACTATGGGGATTGCATGAGAATTATGAACATAAATATGCAAAGGATAATATTAGGCACACAGTAGGTGCTTAATAAATGAGCTGACTTTATAATGCACTATAATGGCTTTGACAGTAATGGAGAAATTTAAAGGAATCAAATGTATTTGTAAAGAATCGGCAGGATGATGATGATGGTAGATCGGAATAAAGTTGGTAAAAGAATAAAATTAGCCCCCCAGTTCACAGAGCCAGATTTCCTGGCTCAGCATCCTCTCTGCCACTTTGGGTATGGATGGAGGACTTGGAGCATCCTGGGTGCTAACTGTCTTGCCTACAGGCCTAAATATTCACAATCTTACAAATCTACTTAGTGCACTTTAAGAAATTCGGTGGAATCAGAATGTCAAATCTGTAGTTAAAAACTCTCTCCATTTATTGAATGATCCACAATCTCTGTTTATTTACTTGAGAACCAAGCAATCACCTAACACCATGCCCAGCACACAGGGGTGGGGTCTTTCTCAGATGAAACCCATCTTCCTGACTCAGTAGCAGTAGGATATGCCCACTGAGCGATATTTTCCATTAACAGCAGTGGATTATACGTATAATCTAGCACTTTCTCACCATGTTTCTTTTGTGACCAGAGTTAACCTTTCCAAGCTGGTGAAGGGGTTTCAGAGGAACAGTTTGGCTATCATTCAAAACTAAGGGCTTTGGCTCCTGGGATGTGAGAACTGGGGAGTTGTCCTAGTGAGTACCCTGCTCTCGGCAACCGCTTCTCTGATTTCCCCGGGGCTGGTTTTCTGCTCAGCTTTGTGGATGACACCACACTGAGTCACCCGAGAAGGCTGGAGCTACATACTAGTGTGGCTGAGAGCTCTAAAAAGGCAGGAGCTCTGTTTAAATGAGAAGCCACATAGTGACACGCCTGGCTGGGTTCCTCAGTGGGCTACTGGGCACTGATCAGTGTGTCTGTCACTTACCAGGTGTGTGGCCTGGAGCACTTTCCCTGTTCCTATGTTCTTCTCTGTTCCTCTCCTTAACTTTCTCTGTTTCTCTGTGTTTGTACATCTTGTTTACTGCAAGCCCTCCCTTGGTTTCCCAGGCCTCCCACTTTGAGTCCAGAGCATTCTATTATTTCTGCTTGGTCAGTTCCTGTGGTCTGCCCTACCTAAGCCTCATCTGCCTGTTTTCCACTGGACCCTGCCTGCCTGCCTGTCAAGCTAACTCCTCTCACTATCATTATGGAAAGATTTACAACCTCTGGTCTGACATAAACTAGTCCCGGAGGCACCCACCTTTGTAGCCCCCAGCACCACATTCTCCATTCACTTCCTGGGAATGGGAAAACCGTCTGGCTGCAAGGTAGCATTAAACTTAATGGTGCTGTAGACAGTCAAACCTCTCCATTGTCCTTTTCATAGTGGGGCCAGGTTATATTGCAAAAGATTAGCCTTTTTCTTGAGGGACCCCGAGTCAAGTTTCTCCCCATTGGAAAGTATGTACCTTCTCAAAGGGGACTCTCAAGGCACTGTGGCCTGGTTCCCCATCTACAGAGAGATGGGTAGCATTGAGAGAGAGAGAGAGGAAGGGAGACACCTCTGCCAGCCTCTGTTTGGGCCATTCTGAGCGGGGTGGCCCCCACTAGATGTCTCTTAAGCTCTCATGGAAGTTAATCGTGAAGAAAAGGTGGTTAGCAAACATTCAGTCAGCCTCGAGGTTAGTTTCCTCTTGGTTCAGGATCTGGTTCATTTAGTTCTAAATACATATTATCCTTTGGAAAAATATATATATATACATGTGGGCATCACTGATTAAAAACAAAACACAAAACCCTCTTCCTAGCAAGTGAATTGGGGCCAAGTTGACCAGGAAAGTATCTGTTACCCATAACATGCCCCAGTTGAAAGGGGACAGGTTCTGATTTTAAAACAGCCGTTGGTTGCTTAGATGCCTCACCATAAGCTTCACTCCAAGGGAGAGGGACACTTAGGTGGGTAGGGTTAATAACAGATAAGGTATCTATCTATAAGGGCCTTAGTAAGTTACCTTTTTATGATAAGTTTCAACTTTCCCTAAAGCAGTGGTTCTCAACCTTCCTAATGCCGCAACCCTTTAAGACAGCTCCTCATGTGGTGGTGACCCCCAACCATAAAATTATTTCCGTTGCTACCTCATAGCTGTAATTTTGCTACTGTTATGAACTACAGTGGTACCTCGAGATACGAGTGCCCTAACATATGAGATTTTTGAGATATGAGCCCTCGAGCGAGTGATTTTTGCTTTGAAATACGAGCAACATTTGAGATAGGAGTAATCGAGCAGATCAGGAGGCTGCACACGACCCACCAGTTTACTTCGACTCGAGCGTCTCATAGTTTCCCACGCCTCAAGGTTACGGAACGAATTAAACTCGTATCTCGAGGTACCACTGTATAATATAAATATCTGATATGCAAGATGTATTTTCATTGTTACAAATTGAACATAATTAAAGCATATAGTGATTAATCACAAAAACAATAAGTAATTATATATTGTGAAATACTTATTTCTAATTATAAATAAATGAAATTTTGTCTTGAATCGTGGTATAGCATGGGTAACAGTCTTAATATAACAACAGTAAACTATATTGCTACATTTTGCTACACCAAGGAGCGGTGTGTTGGTTCCTAAGACCATGGGAAATAGGTGTTTTCCAATAGTCTTAGGCGACCCCTGTGAAAGGGTCGTTCGACCCCCAAAGGGGTCAAGACTCACAGGTTGAGAACTGCTGCCCTAAAGTATAATTGAGGAGAAGGGGAAAATTGATCTCATGGTCCTGGTGCAGCCCTGTTTGTTCTGTTTTTTCTTTGTAAACCATGTCAGTTTTCCTACAATCCTTCTTATGGTGACCTGGCTTCTTACAGCAAGACTCCTCTGCAGTTGCCCAGCACACTTTCCTGAGCTACCCTGTGGCCCTGCTCTCCAAAACCAGTGGGTGTATTCATTGGAACAGGTCAGAATAGCCCAGGATTACATGTCCTAACAGTTAAATTGTGTGAATTCCTCAGGGGTCGGGATAAAGTCGGGAACAATTGCTGGTTCCCCCGCTGCTGAGATCAGCTTTTTCCAAAGAGAGCTGTTGGAATCGGAAAAATGAGAAAAGGACAAGTCCAGACAAGAAAGCTCAGAGAGCAAAGGAGATAGTGGAAGAGCTATAGAAGGAGGTGGGGTGGGTGCTGGCATTCATTAGCTTCAGAATAGTTTCGAAACAGTCTCCAAAATCTCTTACTAATTTCCTTTTTATTTTTTTAAATTTTTTTCTATGCTTCTCCTTGGAAGCTCTAATTTCCTACTTATTCATTTGGATTATTTTAGAGCCGGCATTTCTCTGCTTTCTGCAGGCAGAACATTAATGCAGGTACCCAAAGACAACTGATTTTGGCCATTTTTTAAAGTTGATATTTTCTAATTAAATCTTCTCATTTCTGTATAGCACTTGCAAGTAAAGGCTTCCTATCAGGAGTATCAGATGAGGGCTGGCTCTGGGAGTTGCCGGCCTTACAGGCACCATTTCCCATGTTCATTTTTTAATTTTTATATTTGGAGAGCTGCAGTCTGAGAAGCTTTTCTAGGGTTGTTACGTAGTGGGTCGGAGCGTGCTGCTTATGTGTTGAGCTCCACCAGGCTCTCACCCTTCAATTCCCATTCAACTCTCTTACGCCCCTCAGTTTCTCTCCCTGCTGTCTAAGACAACGGAAAGGGCTCAGGTCCCTTATGGGGCTCCCTGGAGCCAGTCAACTGATTATAGTTGAGTTGGGATTGCCCTATGGGGCTCCTGCAATTGTGAGGAATGACCTATGACAGTTTCACAAAGACTCTTAGTTGCCTAAGAACACCTGAGAATTGGGCTGGAGGGAGAACACGCCCCTTTATTTTTGGAGCTAAATGAGTTCAGCTCTCATTTACACAGCAAAGGTATTGTTATGGGGTTTTTTGTTGTTATTTTGCTCAAACTCTCAGAAAGACATTCCAATTGCAAAGCCAAAATCAAATCCAGCCACTTATTTTTTTTCCTCCACTCTCTCTCCTTAGCCTGGGTTCTGTCAACCCTTAACTTTAGTTCCACCTACAGGATTTTAAAAATATAGCTCAGCCCAGCTGGCATGGCTCAGTGATTGAGCATCGACCTGTGATCCAGGAGGGCACGGTTTGATTGCCAGGCAGGGCACATGCCTGGATTGTGGGCTCGACCCTCAGTGTGAGGTATGCAGAAGGTGGGTGACCAATAGTTCTCTCTCATCACTGATGTTTCTATCTTTCAATCTCCCTCATTCCCTTTCTGAAATCAATTAAAAAAAAAAACCAGCTCAGATAAAGTCAGACCCCCTATCAAAAAGCAAGGGAAGGTTCTGGATCCAAGAAACAACTCACCAAAGTTCACCCAGTGGGTGGAGAACTGGCAGGCTCAATGGGCCCCTTGCAAGATCCTGGCACTGGGTCTGGGTCCGTGGAATGGTCCTGGTGAGCTTCTTCAGAATCCTGCTGACTGTACCAAGTACTCTGTATATCTAAAGAGGTAAAATGAAAATTGTTGGAGATGCCATAACGTCACAACTGCTCAAGAGGAGGCTGCGCATTCAGGTGGGCAGGAGGGGACTGCATGCATGGTGAGGCAACCACGGGTGGCACAGGCCCTCAGAGAACAGGCCCTCCAGCTGCCATGGCTGCTGGGAGGCCCACAGAGAACAGGGCCTGCCAGCCACAGCACACCAGCAGTCCCGCCTCTGTGTGTGAGCTGCAGAGGAAACACCTTTTCTGAAGGCTCATTGGCTAAGCTCCCCGTACACCACCACTCACAGTGTTCTTGGTAACTTGGGTAATAAGAATCCAAGAAGGTGATCTAGGGTTTTTCCCACCTCACTCCTAGAGGAAAAAATTAAGGTCCACTGCTGGAGGGCTGAGAAATAGTATATCCTGCCCTAGCTGGTTTGGCTCCGTGGATAAAACCTCGGCCTGCTGACTGCAGGGTCCAGGTTCAATTCTGATCAAGGGTATGTACCTAGGTTGCAGGCTCCTCCCTGGCTGGGCCCAGGTCAGGGCTCATGCAGGAGGCAACCAATCGAAGTGTCCCTCTCACATTGATGTTTCTTCTTCCATGCTCTCTAAAAATCAATGGAAACATATCCTCAGGTGAGGATAAAAAAAGAAAGACAGAAAGAAATGTCATAACCTATGAAAGAGACATCTGGAAAATGCCTAAAGAAAGTGAAGAGACTAGAGTCTGTGTTGATTAAAACACCTTGGCAGCTACAGCAGCTGGCAGCAGCAGTAGCAGCAGAGTAATGGGGGTGGTGCCTTCCCCTGATCAGCCCAGTAAGCTCCTGAAGAGGGAGGCCAGACTGTGGCTTAAGCCTGCAGGCCTAAGCCATCAGTAGGACATCCCCTAAAGGCTTCTGGATTGAAGAGGGTGCAGGTCAGGCTGAGGGACATCCCCCCCCCCGTGCACAAATTTTGTGCACCGGGTCTCTACTCTCTCTATATAAAACCCTATTATGCAAATAGACCGAACAGTGGAACAACCAAACAACCAGTTGCTATGATACGCATTGACCCAGAGGGCGAGCGCAAAATATGGAGGGCTTTGACAGCAGGTAGCAAAGTGCGGAACATGGAGGGCATTGGCCATGGCAGGATGGTGGAGCAGGTGTGTGGGGGTGCCGGAACAAGGTGGGATGCCATTTGCTGTCATCAGGGAAAGCCTCTGGTGGTTACTGAAAATTCTTTGCTCCCACATGCTGCGGTCCTGCCCGCCGCTTGTACTTGCTGCCCGCGCCCAGTGCCGGCCCCAATCACTTGGCACAGTCAGCAGGTGCAAGCATTGGCCGCTGGTCCCAATCATCATTCAGGGCTTCTCCACCTCCCCCTGCTCCTGAGGGGTGATCAGGGCTGGCAGCTGCCTCTCGTACCCGCTGCCAGTGACAGCCCTGCTCATACCCACAGCTGGCTCTGGAGCCGCCGTTTGCACATGCTGCCAGTGCCAGGTGCCATCAGTGAGGGCAAGCTGTGGTAGCATTTAGAAAATGCTGATTGCCTCTGAGGACTTCTCCACCTCCCCCTGCTCCTGAGAGGTGATTAGGGAAGCAGCTGCTGCTTGTACCCTCTGCTGGCACCAGCCTGGATCTCTCTGCACCGTCATCACATGGGAGCGGGAGTGGGGCTGTTGGCAGACAGGGGACTGGAGGCCGCAGAGGGAAGGGTTGGGTAAAGAGCGTGAAGGATGGGCCAAGACCCACCCCTGTGCCCACTCACTGCAGCCTCTCAGTCCATAGTTCCTTTTAAGGTGCATGAATTCATGCACTTGGACCATAGTGTTAACATAAAACCATTCAAAGCTATAATTTTTGTGAATTTATTTGAACCAAACTGTCAACAATTGCCAGGAAGCAGAATTCAATGTATTGAGATAATGCTCTGGAGAATGGTGTTTTTTTATCTTGTTTTACCGGCATATATTACAATCAAAGGAGGAGACATAAGTGGGTTCCATAAAATCCATTGGTGATAAATTAGGGAAGTGGGAGAAAGCAAAGGGGTGGGGGGAACCTCTGGGATTGGATAAAAAGTAAAATGATAATCATGCTTGTTTTACTTAGGTGGGTGTAGGACCATTAAGTCAACAATTAAAATGATAACAATAAAAATGATGGCATTTGTGGCCCCCACCCTAGCACCTCCGCCCTGGTGCCTTAGTGCATTGGTTATGCCTTGAGGGTCAAGAAAAAGGGAAGTGGCAAGTTACCCTGACATTCCAATAATATGTTACCATAGATGCAAAAGACAACAGACAGGCTCAGTTAAAGTAAAGATTGACTTTTGTTGGGAAGATCCTGGCCTAGGACATGACTCTCCACCATAGACTGCTTTTCAATGAAAAAGCTTTCATTTCAGCCCATGCTTGTCATCGCCATAGGTCTCTGAGTTTCTGCCATGCGGGCCTCCGCCGAGCTAGTCAGGTTAGCGTGTGGTCACTTTTCACCCACAAGGGAAACCTGCTCCAAATATTTGAAGAACCACCATGTGGGAAGAGAGAGCAGACAGGCCCTGGGAAATCCCGGAGGACAGACTTGGGGCCACCAGATGTGCAGGGATGGTAACCTGTGAGCCAGTGTCACTTGAGGGGTGACCTCAGTCACAGGTGTTCCAAGAGGAGTGGCCTGGAGCAGTGGTGGCTGAGGAGGTGGATCCTGCTTACCTGGCAGGTCTGCTTCTGAGAGGCGCTGCCCTGCCTCCCTTCCTCACTCCTCCCTTCCCTTCTCCCTCCTTGGTCCCCGATTCTCCACTCCCCCCCCCCCCAGCCCACCCTGTAACAGCTTCCACAACAAACATCCTGTGTCTGTTTGGGGCAGAAGGAAGAACAGGTGGTGGTGCGCTGACCCAGATGAGGTCAAAGCCCTCGAAGTGCCAGGGTCGGTGAGGACACCATGAAGTCCTGGCTCAGGCTCCAGGACCCTGCTTCCGAAGTCCTCCTACCTCCTCAGTCCTCTGCCACAGCCCCACTTCCAGTCTCAATCCCACCTGTGCACCATCTCCTCTCACAGCACTCCATAACAGAGGCCATTGTGGCATGCTGGGAGTGGCTTTTCTAAATGCTACAAACTCGCCTGGCCATAGCTCAGTGGTTGAGCATTGACCTATGAACCAGGAGGTTACAGTTCAATTGCTAGTCAAGGTACATGCCTGGGTTGTGGGCTCAATTCCCCAGTGGGGTGCACAGGAGGCAGCCGATGCATGATTCTCTCTTATCATTGATGTTTCTTTCTCTCTTTCTTCCCCTCTCCCTTCCTCTCTGGAATCAATAAAAATATATATTAAAAAAATAATAACATAAAATGCACATTTTTTCAATTTTAAGGATGTTTATTAATTGACCAGATTATAAAAATAACCATTGTAGATACCTTAGTTCATCCTTCTAATCAGCCTATTGATCTGGTCTTCCCTGTCCCAGCATCTCCACTTTTACACAGTGGGTGGTCTTTCTCTTCACCCCAGCTCCTGGAGAAGATAACGGGAAGGAGGGCCACAGGAAGTTGTTCACTTCTTTGAAGCGCTTTCCAATAGTGTAGATCTTATGACTCAGATCTTCCAAGCAGATGATGCCGTATTTACCAAGAGATCGAGCAATCAATGAGTTATCTGTCAGGGCTATTCTTTTTTTGTTGATTTTGTTATAATCACACTTGTAGATCAATTTCTTTACTGACTTCAGGTTTGGGTACCCCCATACAATGTATGGCTCCACAGTTCGCATGTTCATGGAAGCCTTGTTGAGCTTAACAAAGGTACCGCTGAAGATCTGGCGAAGCTGAAGAAGCTGCAGCACCTTTCGGACCGCTGGGCTCACACCATTGATACCTCTGATCCTGATGAAAAATATCAATTTGGGTTCGGCAGGTACACAGAAGTTGCCAGCTTTTCTTGCCATCCCAGCCATTTGAATCTCTGTTCTGTTCATCTGCCTGTGTTCCTGTGACAGTGCTTAGTCTTTTCATAGATGAGCTTCCTTCTTGCCTTTCGAAGCATCTTTTGGGCAAACGCCTTTCTCAGGTGCTTGGTCCTCAGCTTTGTGCTTGCAATTCCTTCGCTTTTCCTTGAGGGTTTCTGGCACTGTAAGAACCTTCTTCTCTCCTGCAACCTCCACAGTTCCAGCCAGCTCCCAGGCTATGTACATAGGAAGTTCCTTCCACTCACAGCCCTGGCAGAAGGCCGGCCCAGCTGCAACATTGTAACCCAGGAGCTTCTTTCTTCCTGCAGCTACACAGCCCGCAGCAGAGTGCTCCAGTGTGCTCAAGCACAGGTCCCCTAAGTGGCCTGCTGGTTGGAAGCCAGGGCATTGCAGACGGACTTTCCGGGAACAAGGCTTTCTCTGTGAGATCACACTGCCCTCCAGTCGCCAAGGGAAAGAAGGAGAGTGCACAAGTGCTCAGGGAGCCTTCACAGAGGCCCTGCCTTTCACATTTCCCAACTCAGAACACAACACTCAGCATGGGAAGAGGCCGCACAGGAGTGGCTGGCTCAGAGAGGGTTCTTTCTAACTTCCTCCTGCTGCAACTGGCCCAGACCCTGGGACAGGCTCCTCAGAGAGCACGCGCACATCAGAGCAGGACGCTTTTTACCCTTTAGGACAAGCTGATTGCCTGGCTCGCAGTTCGCAGTTCATTCGTTTTGGGTGGGATTTTAAAACTTTGTATTGACTTTTAGAGGAAGAGGGAAGGAGAGGAAGAAAGAGCAAATGCTGATTGGCTGCCTCCTGCATACCTCCTACTGGGGATCCAGTCCAACCAAGACATGTGCCCTGACCGGAAATCGAACCAGCAACCTTTCTGTGCCTAGGACAACACCCAATCAAGCCACACAGGCCATGGCCACCGCCTGTCAGTTTTAGTGATAGTGAGGACATTCAGAAGCAGCAGCCTAGCTTCTAAGTCATGTAGTATTTTTATTGTCATTCTTTTCCCAGACGATTATCCAGGTGGTAAAATAATGGCCCCAGTGACTACTACAAGCTTCTCATCTCTGAGTCGGTATCAGACTAGGCAGGTCGGGGTTTCCTGTGTGTGAGCCACCAGGCCAGCGGCTGGGTCCTCGATGCTATAGAGAGGCTATTTATTCAAGGGACCCCTTTCTCTTCCAGGGGACATGATCCAGAAATAGGACAGCAACTTGGGTGCAAGGCTGTCCCTGTCACCATGTCCAAGGTTGTTATATCTGTTTACACGTCTGTCTGGCAACTAGACTGAACTCTGAGGACGGAAGCAGTTACTGCCTGGAACAATTACTAACTGTCCGTGTGTTTGCTGGGTGAGTGAGCAAGGAGGCCACCAGACAGCAAGGCATGGTTGACATGTGCTGGGGGGCATGGGGGCTGTGTCTCTCATGTCCTGCTTCCCACTTTGCAGCCTTGTGACATTGCAGTTAACCTGTTTGTGTCTCAGTCCATCTGTCAATGGGATTGATAACAGACTTCCTTCCTAGGGTTGCTGAATTGGTCCATGTAAAACAGAGAGAGAAATGCAGGCCCACCACTGGTTAGCACATGTTCACTGTGGTTGATGTTATTAGCATGATTATCACTACTAGGCAACAAGAATCCTACCGAATAAAAGAGTAATATGCAAGTTGACTGTACCTCCACTACACCTACCAGCCATGCCCACCAGCCAATCAGAAGGTATGCAAATTAACCCAACCAAGATGGCTACAGCCACAGAGAGAACAGGAGAGAGGCTGGGTTGCCCCCAGTGATGGAGGAAGCGAAGCTTTCCAAACACCCTGACCAGTCCAGGCCTCTGCTTAAGGCAACAATGCCTCAAGGGAACACCCATCCTGATCCAGGACACCCTTCAGGGCAAACCAGCTGGCACCCACTCATGCACCAGGCCTCTATCCTGTCTAATAAAAGAGTAATATGCAGATTAACCATCACTCCAACACACAAGATGGCTGCCCCCATGTGGTCAAAAGATCCTGCCCCATGTGGACACAAGATGGCCACTTCAAGATGGCCAGCAGGGGACAACAGTTGGGAGGGACCAGGCCAAGGGACCCCACCAGTGCATGAATCTGTGCACCAGGCCTCTAATAATAATCCTATCTAATAAAAGAGTAATATGAAAATTGACTATACGTCCATTATACTCACAAACCATGCCCACCAGCCATGCCCACCAGCCAATCAGAGTATGCAAATTAACCCAACCAAGAAGGCTACAGCCACAGAGAGAGCTGGAGGGAGGCTTGGGTTGCCCCTGGCAATGGAAGAAGCCAAGCTTTCTGCAAAGCCTGGCAGACAGAGGCCTCTGCTTAAGGCAACAAAGTTTCAATTGTATTAGATAAATAAATCCGATATCAGGGCCTCCACTTGGGTCACTGGGGGCCATGGCCAGCCTGCAAACCACCACGGGCCCCTCGCCCAAGTCACCCCATGTCTCAAGGGAACACCCACCCTGATCCAGGACACCCTTTGGGGCAAATCAGCTGGTACCCACTCATGCGCCAGGCTTCTATCCTATTTAATAAAAGAGTAATATGCAGATTGGCCATCACTACATCACACAAGATGGCTGTCTCCATGTGGTCAAAAAATCCTGCCCCATGTGGACACAAGATGGCCACCACAAGATGGCCAGCAGGGGAGGCCTTCAAGGACGGGCAGTTGGGGTGATCAAGCCTGCAGGGGAGGGCAGTTAGGGATGACCAGGCCAGCAGAAGAGGGAAGTTGTGGGTGACCAGGCCTGAGGGAAGGGCAGTTGGGAGGGACCCAGTCCTGTAGGGGAGGGCAGTTAGGGGCAAACAGGCTGGCAGGGGAGTGGTTAGGGGGTGATAAGGCTGGCAGGTAGAAGCAGTTAGGGGACAATCAGGAAGACAGGCAGGTGAGCAGTTGGGAGCCAGCAGTCCTGGATTGTGAGAGGGATGTCAGACTGCCCATTTAAGCCCAATCCCACCTGGATTGGGCCTAAACGGGCAGTAGCACATCCCTCAAGAGGTACCAGATTAGAGAGAGAGCAGGCTGGGTTGAAGGAAACCCCCCCAAACCCCTTTCACAAATTTTGTGTACCGGGCCTCTAGTAATAATAATAATAATAGTAGTAGTAGTAGTAGTAGTAGTTCTGGGAGAATTTCTGACATGGCGTCATGGTTTTTTACACTAGAGCCTCTGGGAGTAAGAAGCCAGTCCAGGTACTAACCACATAGTGACACCTGACATGTACTATATCATTTCTGAGCAGGATGTGGCTGATGTTGGGCCAAGTTCTGCATACATAGAGCATTGAACACATGCCTGGTCTACAGAAAGGCTCTTTCCTAACAGTCTACTGTGTAGAGCAGTTAATCCACAACTTCTTTCCGCTCTCACTCAGAGCCTCCCAGCACCTACATCCCCACAGCAGCACAATCACTGTCAGTGACAGAACTGCTGTCCATCACTTCACCCTGAGCCCGTAGCTTGCCTTTGGGTTCACTTACAGAGTTGCACATCCTAGGTGACTGGGCATGTGTATAATGACAGGCACCACGTTATAGTATCACACAGAGTCGTTTCACTGCCCTAAAGATCCCCTGCATATGACCTCTGTTCATTTTTGAAATAATTCTGAAAGACATTGCTATTCCCATTTTTAAAAGATGAGGGAAGTGAGGATCAGTGAGGTTGAAGATTACACACTAGCAGGCGGGTCACCTGGCCCCAAGCCCAGAATCTGTCTGCTCCCAGTTGCCTCCCCCGAGCATGCCAGACACAGGTGTATCCCAGAGAGGGACACTGCTCCCCACAGCAGCGTCCAGCTCCGGAGGGTGCCAGCGTCCTGAAGCCTGTGGTGCTACAGTCCCAGGGACAGCAACACCCAGCATCGGCGGGTCCTCGGCCTTCCTCCAGACCTAGGAGGAAAGACAACTTAAGCAGCAAGCCTACTGGAAGGGATGTGCCCAAGCTTCCATGTAGAAGGCAAGGCCTGGCTAGTCCTCCTGGCCTCCCAGCAACCTGAGTGCAGGATCCATGGACCGTGGGACAAGATCACATTTCCAGCCATGCCCACGTTCCTTATTGACACTTCTTTTAATTATTTAATAAATCTTTATTGTTCAGATTATTACATTTGTTCCTCTTTTTCCCTCTATAGCTCCCCTCCACCAGGCTCAACCCCTCCCTCTGCCCTTACCTCTCCCCAATTGTCCTCATCCATAGGTGTATGATTTTTTGTCCAGTCTCTCCCTGCACCCCCGAGAATTGTCAGTCCACTCCCTTGCTATGCCCCTGATTCTATTATATTCACCAGTTTATTCTATTCATCAATTTTTTTTTCATCAGATTTTTTATTCACTTGATTTTTAGATTCTCTTGTTGATGGATATGTATTTGTTGTTCATAATTTTTATCTTTACCTTTTTCTTCTTCTTCCTCTTCTTAAAGAGTACCTTTCAGCATTTCATATAATACTGGTTTGGTGTTGATGAATTCCTTTTGCTTCTTCTTGTCTGTGAAGCTCTTTATCTGACCTTCAATTCTGAATGATAGCTTTCCTGGATAGAGTAATCTTGGTTGTAGGTTCTTGCTATTCATCACTTTGAATATTTCTTGCCACTCCCATCTGGCCTGCATAATTTCTGTTGAGAAATCAGCTGACAATCGTATGGGTGCTCTCTTGTAGGTAATTAACTGTTTTTCTCTTGCTGCTTTTAATATTCTCTCTTTGTCTTTTGCTTTTGACATTTTAATTATGTGTCTTGGTGTGGTCCTCTTTGGATTTCTTTTGTTTGGGGTTCTATGGGCTTCCTGGACTTGTAAGTCTATTTCTTTCACCAGGTGGGGGAAGTTTTCAGTCATTATTTCTTCAAGTAGGTTTTCAGTATCTTGCTCTCTCTCTTCTTCTGGCACCCCCATAATTCTGATGTTGGTATGCTTGAAGTTGTTCCAGAGGCCCCTTACACGACCTTCACATTTTTTGGATTCTTTTTTCTTTTCCAGTTGAGTGTTTTCTGCTTCTTGAATTTCAAATCTTTGAGTTGATTCTTGCCTTTCTCTAGTCTGCTATTAGGTCTCTGTATAATATTTTTTTATTTCAGTCAGTGTATGTTTAATTTCTAGTTGGTCCTTTTTCATCTTTAGTTGGTCCTTTTTCATCTCCTCTTGGGTCTCATTAAATTTATCCATCTTTTCTAGGAAATTCTTGGAAAACCTTATAACCGTGGTTTTGAACTCTATATCCAGTTGTTTGTTTTCCTCCATTTCTTTTGCTTGTGATTTTTTCCTTTGTCTCTGCATTCTCACTGCTTCCCTGAGTTGGTAGAGTAGCTTTGTGTGCTAGTTGTCCTATATGGCCCAGCAGCTTCGCCTCCCCAGTTACCTGAGGTGGACACTCTTGGTGCACCCCTTTGTGGACTGTATGTACAGCCTTGTTGTAGTTAAGCCTTGATTGTTGTTGGTATCACTATGGGGGAATTGATCTCCAAGCCAATTGGTTGTAAGGATCACCTGCGTCTATGCTGGGAGAACTTCTGTGCTGGAGTCAGCCTTATGATACAAGACTTGCAAAATTGCAAAAGCCTCTGTGCTCAGCTTGGATGGGGCAGAGTGTCAGGACTATGAAGAGACAGCCTTGGCTTCCCGTTTAGCTCCGCCCTATGCAGTCTCTGGGTCTCAGTGTCCCTTGGTAATCACTGCAGCCCTCTCTGTGTGCATACGTGTCCATGAGCCTCTCCCTTTCTGGCTCCCCTGAGTTTCTGTGGGCTCTGGGGCCCCATATGAGTCTGGGTCCCCAGAGGTTTGCCTGAAACTGGGGTTCAGTGCAGTCAGAAGTGGATTTCATCACAGTTGGGAGGTTCTGTCTCCCTCCCGTTAGAGAAAGCCAGCAGCACAATCAGCAGTCAGCCCTCTGTGTGTGCACAGACCTCTGCCTTTTCACGGCTCCCCTAAGTTTCTGTCCACTCCTCCCTTTTTATGACAGTCCAGACTCCCCCTGTATGAGTCTTGCCAGGAACTGGGATTCAGTGCAGTTGAATCTGAGGTTCAGTGAAGTCAGGAGTTTCCATCTCCCTCCCACTAGAGAAAGGAAGCCAGCCACGTACTCCATCACCCGCTCTCTCCACACGTGTCTCTGTTCCTCAGCTTTTTGCAGCTCCTCTGGGTCTCCATGAGACCCCTTTCCTTCTAGTTGTAGAATTTCCACTCAACCAGCTTTCCTGTGGTTCTGGATGATGTCTGTTCTGTCTTTTAGTTGTAGTTTTGAAATTGTGCAAGGCAGCAGTTTAGGTGCTCACCTATGCTGCCATCTTGGTTTCTCTCTACTGACATTTCTGTAATGAAAACACCAGCACACGCTGTCCTGTTCGAGTGTGGGTGCACTGCCCAGCTTGCCCATGGCCTGACCCAGCCGGGGCGAGGGGCCAGGGCCAGGACCTATCTCCGGGTGCTCCCTGGCCTGGGGAGGGTTAAGAGGTGAGGGAGACTGCTGCCCAGGAAGGGGTGGGGGTGGGGGTGAGGGCCCCTGGCGGAGGCCTCCTTGGTGCCTGGGATGGTGAGTGCAGTGGGCATGGGATGGCTGTGGCCAGTGTTCTGGATGGCGGGGGAGGCGGCGGCTTGGGAAGGGACTGAGTGAGAGCTGGTCAGGGTTAGCTGGGGGGGAATTGACGGCGGGGAGCGTTTGGCCTGGTTGGGGTGAAGAGTGGGATGGGGGCCGCCCTTTGAGAGGGTCACAGCCATTCCTCCCTAGACCCCCCATAGGTGCGGAAGCCCAGAATCCTGCTCAGAACCTGCCAGCCAGCCAGAGCTACATCCAGCCCTCCATTTGAGCTGGGCAGTGTTGTGGCTACAGTGCCCCCCCTACCTGGTCCTGACACTCTAGCCCTGTGCACACTCAGTCATGTCTCCTAGCAATTGCAACCATCCGTTCTACATCCCCTGGGGGCAGTGGACCAGGGACTCCTGGTTCCAATGTCCCAGCCCTGTACAGCAGTGACCCAGCAACCTGGGAGAGGGAGTGGGAAGCCCGAGAAAGAGACCCCCGTGACCGCCTCAAGCCTGGCTTTGAGGTGAAGCCCAGTGAGCTGGAACCCCTACATGAGGTTCCTGGGCCTGGCCTGGATCCCTTCCCCCAACATGGAGGCTAGCTCTGCAGCCTGGCCCCCCTGGCCTGCACCTTTTCCCCTTTCATACAAGTCTGGGGCCCCTGGAGAGAGAACGTCTGGCGCTGGCTGCGGAGCCAGCCAGCCTGACATGTCCTATGCAGAGCATCTGGCAGCTGAGAGGCAGCATGCAGAAAGGTGGCAGTCCTGGGCAATGGCCCAGCTGCAGATGCTCAATGTGACCCCCATCACCACCAGCACTCCCACATCCACTCTCACCTTCACCTTCACCAGCAGGATGCCATCCATGCAGTCTCTGCCTCAGTGCACCCTTTCATTGACCTTCAGGCCTCAGGGTCTCACCTTACCCGGATACCCTACCTGGGACCCTTCCCAACCCCCTTCTTTCTCACCCTCTGCACAAGAATGAAGTTCTTTGTCACCAGCTCTTTGCTGCTCCTTACCGGGACCTGCCAGCTTCCCTCTCTGCCCCGATGTCAGCAACTCACCAGCTGCAGGCCATGCAAACACAGGCCACCGAGCTACAGGGCCTGGCGCTGGAGCTGCAGCAGTGGCTGCATGCCCATCACCCACTGTACAGTGTGCCACTACCTGCCCAGGAGGACTCTACAGTCACCTGAAAAGGGAAGTGACAAGCCACTAAACCTGCAATCAAGATAACACCCAAGTGTGCATCTGGATCTTGGAAGTCTCCCGGCCTGCCACCCAGAGTGAGGAGGGGTGCTGCTCAGTTGCAGGGCCTCAGCAGCTGGGCAGAGGAAGGGATGAAGGGACAGATGGGAAATCTAGGCTACTGTGGTGTACAGAGGAGGGGAGGTGGCGGGGGTTGGGGCAGAAACACACAGTATCTTGGACCAGGTCCCTCTCTTTGTCCCCCTCTCCCATGCCCAGCCCCTGGCCACCCCGCCTCCCCGTTGGTATGATTATTTCATCTGTTAGATGTGGCTGTTTTTGTGTAGCATTGTGTGCCACCCCTACCTCTACCCAACCCCTGTTTGCGTGCCTCCCTCTGCAATGTATGCCCCTTGCCCCTGCCCCACATTAATTTATATATATGATGCTCTTTAAAAACATCCCAACCAAAACCAAACAAACAAAATGTCCTCACAACTCCCCAGGGAAAAAAAAAAAAGATAGGAAGAAAAACACCAGTACATGGCGTGGAACACAGAGCAGGTCCACACATTCCACAGGCCTGGTTCTCCTGGCCTGGATTCTCCCTTCCAGGGCCTGATGTCATCAGAGGACATCCGAGGCGAGCCCCTGGGCCTGGGGGCACGTTTCCTCCCTTCCCTCTGCCCCAAGCAAGTGTGAGAAATAGGAAATGCTACTCTAAGCATTTGTGTGAACCCTCAGAACAAACTGTAAGAACTGTATGTCTGAAATGTTTGTGTTAAAGCACGGGCGTACGTGGAGTTAGATCCAGAAAACTTTCAAAATGCCATCTTTCTATTCTGCTCTCTTTGGTCCCGAAATAACTAAAATGTGCTTTCACAGAAGTGTAACTTCAATCCTGACAGGCATCTTCACCCATAAATTCCAAGTTTCTTGGTCACGCAGATTATTTTTGGAGTTTTTTTTTTTTTTAACAATTCCGATGCTGCCCCCTGGTGGCCACAGGGCTCACATGCCGAACAAAAAGTTTAGATTAGGCTGGGAATATGTTTCCCCAAATAGGGGGCAATGGTGGGTATCCCCCTCCGTGGACCCCTACGGGGGCCTAAGGCTGTGGTGAATTGGAGACATCATGTGTATGGCCTGAAAGGAATTCACACTCAGCCCTTATTTTCAAAGGCAGGCAGAGCAGGTGAGTGAAGAAAGGCGTTTGGAACAGAAAGGAAGTTTGATGTGCATCCATGCACATCAAAATCCTACATTTAAAAATACAGTTTGCCTTCTTATAGGAATAAAGTTTTATTGGAACACAAAAATTAAAATATTTGTGAGCATTTAGAAATGACATCATTGGAAGATCACTTGATCAAACTGTACGTTTTGCTAGGGTGCGGGGAATATTCTAGAGGTAGGTCAGTGGTTTCCGGTTCCTTCACTCCTGCCTTTCCTGGCTATTGTCTGTGCCCACCAGGTTAGAAAGTGTACCAGCCGTGCCAGCACACTGGCAGAGTTGGCAGTAGGGAACCTGGAACCAGTCCTGTCCCCAACCAGACATCAGGGGGCCTGAAGTAGTGTCTGCCTCACAGCCTACATCTGCTCATCCCCGGGTTGACCTTAAATGCATGATTCGCCTCTAACTCAGCGTTTCTGCCTTGCTCTCTCACCTGCTGCGTCCTGGAGGCTGCACTTTGTGCAGGTCCACGGAGTGCAGCGTCCCAAAGCGCCAGCAGCTGGCCCACCGCAAGTGACCAACGGCCCGATGCACAGTGGATCTACTGCATGTTTGTGCATTTCTCTGCAAGAGACAGGGAAAAACAGTCACCATTTATGTGAGTTTAACTGTTCATAGAAACTGCCAAGTTGCCCGCCTGTTCAAATTCACACTCCCACCAGAAGGAATGGGAGCACTGCTTGCCCACGCCCACGCCCACCAAGGAATCTGATCAAACTGGAGGACGTCCAGGGAGAGCAGGCAAAACGACAGAGTGTGCCATCCTCTCAGACTCTTCCTCTGTATAACCCAGCAGAGAGATATTTAAAAAGCTTTCATGGGAAAGAAGAATACAAGTTATGCTTTCTCACCTGGAGTAT
This sequence comes from Lasiurus cinereus, assembly GCA_011751065.1. Lineage (NCBI taxonomy): Eukaryota > Metazoa > Chordata > Mammalia > Chiroptera > Vespertilionidae > Lasiurus > Lasiurus cinereus. Next base: position 1,817,924 of record JAAGEH010000289.1, read on the forward strand.
GGGTCCCGTTCTGCTTCCCCAGCACACCCCTGGGGCAAGCAAAGGCCTCCGGCACCTGGTCTGAACTCCTTGGCCCCACCTGGCCCTGAAGAGCTTGGGACCGAAGCTACCTGTGCATTGGCCCAGGGACCAAATATCCACCGAAAATTTGTATTTTGCTTGGTATCATTTTTTGCTAAGGACCTGACACCATCTCACAAGACAATTGTAATAATGCAACCATTTTTATTAATTTTTTGTTTGTTTGTTTGGATCCTAATGTTAAGTAAATGAACTAGGTAAAAACTATCTAATAGCCACGTCTTTATAAAAAGACGTTCATCAATAAGCTACAAATAGTTTGTTTTAATCTATGAGATTTGAAAAGATACAAAAGACTAACAAAAGCTCTTTGCAATGTTCTAAGGAAATTGACACATGCATGCACTGTTGCGTATGAGCATCAATGGGTATAAGATTTCTGGAACTAAATCTAACAATCACAGAAATAGAGTGCACATACTTTAGCTCAACAATTCTATTTCCTAGAATTTACCCTAAGGAAACAATGATGGAATATGCCACTTAGCTGAGGGCCTCCAGAGGTACTCTGTTCACTTGTACAAAAACGTGGAAACAATCTAACCATCCATTTGTGCGAGTTTATGATGTAAATTGTACAACACAATATGGGCAGCCATGTAAATCCTGAAGTAGATTTGTGTGCTGTGTTATATCCCATTTGATCCTCCAAACCTATTTATTTTTAATATATTTTTATTGATTTTCTTTTTTCTTTTTTTTTTAGAGAGAAGAAGGGAGAGGGATAGAAAGACAGAAACATCAATGAGAGAGGAAGTCATAAATTGCTGTCTCCTGCACAGCCCCTACTGGAGATTGAGCCTGCAATCTGGGCATGTGCCCTGACCAGGAATCGAACTAGTGACCTCTTGGTACCTGGGTCAGCGCTCATCTGCTAAACCACATAAACTGGACCAGATCTATTTTTTAACCTTGTGTTCCTAAAGGGGCATCAATGAGCTCCCTTGTTTTCTGGCTTCTGGCTGGATTGGCCCCCAGGGGGCACTGGTAAGAAATGCAGAGCTGAGAAGATTGTGTAATCTGAGTGTTTCTTCTGTTTCCCAGCTGAGTCACCACGGGTGGCTGTCCCTTTCTGGGTCCTATAATCACACTTCCCTTCACCCCTTTAGACCTAGAGTGGGGCAGCTCCAGCTCCCCACTGCTGTTGTGTCTGAGGGGTGTTCATCAGCCTTTGTAGGTTCCCCTTAACCCTAGCGCAGTCCTGTAATGCAGGTTCACTCCTGCCAGCCCTTAGAGAACGCTCAAAAGCAAAGGAGCCATAGATGCAGCATTTCCATCCACTCAAGCCAAAATTATACAGCAAAGCCCACGCTGCTGTGTGTGGTGCCAACAACATTTAGCTGCATGCAGAACTTAAATGCCCAAACACATGCACTTTCCTTTATTAGCTATTGTGTCTCATTTCAGAGGACCATTTTTAAAAAAATGTTTTTATAGATTCCAGAGAGGTATGGAGAGGGAGAGATATAGAAACATCAGTGATGAGAGAGAGCCACTGATGGGCTGCCTCCTGCACGCCCCACACTGGGAACCCTCCACACTGGGGATCAAACTTGCAACCCCTGGCATGTACACTGACTGGGAATTGAAAGGGGACCTTCTGATTCATAGATTGACGCTCAACCACTAAGCCACGCTCGCCAGACTAGAGCACCATTTAAAAAGAAAAGCATCAGGCTGAAGGTTGAAGAAGTAAAAATAACCCGTTTCCTAATTCAGTACAAATGTTCCCGAAGTGTCAGGTGATAGTGACCCACAGATAACCAGGGGTTAACTAAGGTGGTATGACCCACCAGAGGGAAAATGGTACCTACTCCACTCACCTGCCTAGTTTCTGCTGTTTCCACAGCACCTACCACCACCGAACAAAGTTAAGAAAATGAACAGATTAGTTACAAACCAGGAAAAAGTCATGGCAGAGCATAGAGCTCCTAAAGGAAGAGTCTAGCACAGTGGTGGGCAAACTGCGGCTCACGAGTCATATGCAGCTCTTTGGCCCGTTGAGTGTGGCCCTTCCACAAAACACCACGGCCTGGGTAAGTCTATTTTGAAGAAGTGGCATTAGAAGAAGTTTAAGTTAAAAAAAATTGGCTCTCAAAAGAAATTTTTTTAAGTATATATTTTATTGATATTTTTACAGAGAGGAAGGGAGAGGGATAGAGTCAGAAACATTGATCAGCCGCCTCCTGCACGCCCCCCACTGGAGATGTGCCCACAACCAAGGTAAATGCCCTTGACCGGAATCGAACCCAGGACCCTTCAGTCCGCAGGCCAACTCACTATCCACTGAGCCAAACCAGTTTCGGCTCAAAATAAATTTCAATCATTGTACTGTTGATATTTGGCTCTGTTGACTAATGAGTTTGCCAAGCACTGGTCTAAGAATACAGTAAGACTTCTACTTTTCTCAATAGTAAAAGACAAGCACCCCAAATGGATAGTGTAGAGAAGCAATACCAAGCGATACCTAGTGTAGACAAACAACAGACACTTGTTACAAGAATGAACCCATTACCATTACTGCCCTCATATTTCACCCAAGCTCTGAATACAACGAATCATTTGGTATTTTTTAAAGATACTGTAATCTGCATTGGACATGTCCATTAAAAAGGAAGTCTGCCCTGGCCAGTGTGACTCAGTTGTTTGGGCACTGTCTTGTGCATCAAAAGGTTGCCAGTTCAGATCCTAGTCAGGGCACATGGCCAAGTTGTAGGCTCAATTCCTGATAGGGGGTGAGCGTGCAGGATGTAGCTAGTTGATGTTCCACTCACATATTGATGTTTCTCTCCCTCTCCCTTCCTCTCTTTTCTAAATCCAATACAAACATATTTTATATTTTTAAAAAAGAGGAAATATGATGTCCTGGCTGGGTGGCTCAGTTGGTTGGAGAATCATCCTGTACACCAAAAAGTTGCAGGTTCAATTCCCTAGTCGATGAGTATGCAGAAGGCAACCGATCCATGTTTCTTTTTCACACTGATGTCTCTCTCTCTCTCTCTCTCTCTCTCTCTCTCTCTCTCTCTTTCTCTCTAAAATCAATAAAAAAAAAAACACCCTCAAGTGAGGATTTTTTAAAAAGGAAATCTGATATAAAAATAAACATTTCCTTCTCCCCATTAATCTTATCCTAATTAACTCTCTAAAAATATGATTAATTATAATTCACACAAGAAAACTGAGTCACATACAATTATGTCTTTATTTTATGGCTTTTTAAAAAACATAAACCACTGAGTATTTTGAAAAGCACTCACATAATAATCATGTTGCAACCACAATATCACAAAATAAAGGGACACAGAATGGATGCAGAGCAGAATAGAACAGCCTGGGCCCCCTGCCGCTGGCCTGGCGAGGAGTGATGAGCGGACCCAGGACCACAGGTCTCCACTGTCTAATGTCAGTCACAGGACCTGCTCCCAGACCATTGTGTACACCTGCAAGGTGTATGGGTGTCAGGCTAACCTCTGGCAGCATCTTGAATTAGTTCCATTTTATCCTTTGCCTCCTGAAGACAAGTTCAAGGGCCAGCCTCCAGGAGCAGTGAGACCACGGGACACCAAGCACATCACTTGGTCAACCCCTCCCAGCTAGTTCTACAACATGAGAAAGATGGAGACGTGTACCATGTTGTATGATGCAGTAGCCACTAGCCACATGTGGCAGTTTAAACTATTTAGAAATTAAATATATTTTACTGAGAAATAGGATGAAATTAAAACTCCCTTCCCTGGTCACACAGGGGGCCCGTGCTATTCCGCTGGGAGACAGACAGGACCTTCCTGTCAGCACAGAAAGCCCATCGTGGATTCTTCTCCCTTTGCTCAGCCAGGGTGTAGGCTGCATGTGGAAGCAGCTCTGAGAAGCAACTTTTCTCCCAGAATAGCCCCAGGTTGGTGATGGAGTCACAGACAGGGGTAAGGTAGCTTTCTTTACATAGAACACCCTCCCCTGTAGTGAAAGGAGGATCCTTGTATGGGAGTGGGCTACACCAACCAGACTCCTCCCAAAATCTGTGGGGAGGGGGAGGGAACTGGAGCAGAGGTAAGTGAAGCAGATGGGGGAGCAGCCTGGGTGGAGGTAGCATGCGGGGCTCTCCACCCCAGGCTCCATGAGAAGGCAATGCCAACATATGCAGGGTCCCCAGGCCTGCCTCCAGAAGCCCTGAGTGGGCAGTGCACTGGCTGAGAGATGGGCGGCCCTGGTGATGCTGGAGAGCAGGCCAAGTGCATCTTCCTCGAGCACGCTCTGAGCAGAGCCATGGTGTTGGGCACGGTGCTGGTTGTCAAATAGTGTGCTCCTTTACAACTGCATTCCGTAGCTTGCGACCTATGCACCCCTGATCCACCATCATCTTCTTCCTTATCAAGGCTCTGGCCAGTGTTGCTCAGTGGGGTTGGGCACCATCCTGTGCATCAAAAGGTTGCTGGTTCCATCCCGGGTGGGGGCGTGCAGGAGCAGCCAATCAATGTTCTGCTCTCACATGGATGCTTCTCTTTCACTCCCTCTCCCTCTCCCTAAATATCAATTTTAAAAATCTTTAAAAATAAAAATAAATAAAAAAGAGGACTCGGATGTTTGTAGAAGGCAGTTGTATGTCCAGCTATAAAGTTTCCATTTCTCACGTAGCTTTGCAGATGCCACGGACACCATCTGGCCGTAAGATGGAAGCAAAGGCTTCTGGGCAGCAAAGAAAGATTGAAAAGGGAGCCCACACAAACCAGCGTGTCCGTGGGCTTCCTCTGCCTTCTCCCAGGGACCCAAAGGAAAAGCCAGGGAGGCTCAGGGGCCACCTTGACCTAACATGTGAGCTAGTGACACCACATAGCCTCCCCAACTCCTTTCAGGGAAACAGATGGAACCCGCTCAGTCCAGAGTCTTCGGACAGCAATCCGCCTTGGCACCACAAGGAAAGCAAGATCTCCATCTGCAAGTAAAAGGTACCTCCCTGAAGAATCTGTGCACAGCAGTTCGTGCCAGTGAGTCCAGGCCATGCCACCCAGCTGGAGCTCAGCACAGCATGTGAACTCGATCTACCGGGCCCGCCAGACCAGGTGAAGGAGACCCTCAAGCTTATTATGTCAAGTAGCCGCCATGGAGGAAAACGGGTGGAGTTGCAACTTAGTCCGGCAGCTTTTTCTGGTGCCCATTGCTTTCTGGTGACTTACACACAGATCTGCCCGCCGCTCACCCAAACGCCAACGGGTAAGAAGCTCTCACGCAGACCATTCATGTGCCATGGTTTAATGCTAAACTTCATTCATTTTGTGTAAACAATGTATGGAATGGAGAACTGAGAATGTATTTCACTGACTCGAACAAAAATCAACGCTAAGCTCTGCAACTTGATTTTTCCCCCTTGTGTGCAACACACACACCTGGTGGTGATTCCAAATGATCCCAGTATTTTCATTGCAGATCTAGCTTCAGTAAGCACTTCTGAGGAGCTGCGAACAATAGAATCAGCCCAGCAGATACTTCCCATGCACACACAGCACCACAGTGCTCTACAAGACACTAGCTGGGCAGGCACGAGGCAGAAAAACAAGCCTTTCCCACGGTTCTAAATGGTTTAAATGTTCACAATGTTCAAAATTTGGTCACTTAAAACATGTAATGATTGCATGTGTGCAGACCAAGCTGGAAACATGAAAGCCAGGTTGCAGATTCCCACTCACCTACTTCCAGGTTCCCACCCCACAAGTGAGGCAAGCACAGAGCCTGGCACTTCGCACAGTGCTCCGGCGAATCTTCTCTCTGACCTAGGAGTCGCATGGCCGGCATCAGTCCTGTGCCTGCAGTGTGCTCACACCTGCAGTCCCAACCGGGACCCACTCCACTGGACAGTGTAGATTTTTCAGGTGTGCAAGTGTTATCAATGCGAGTGGGCTTTTTTCACGAACTGCAGTTCAGTGCACTCACACATCTGGTTATCGGTGAAACACCCAAGGTCACCCTAATAAGATTTGGAGTCATTTCAAACAGCTGGAATGCAGAAACAGGAATGAAATGAGAATACTTGAAATAAAATACTAGCATTACATGATGATAGAATTATGGCCCATTTCCTTATAATGCAAGAAATTCAACTCTGCTTCTAACATTGCTAAAAACCTCTTATTGGAAATAAAACATAGGGGTCTTCTATGATTGGGTCACACGATATAATGAGAAGCTATCTGAAATGTGCCTGACTCTGCAGGTGACTCAGTCTTGAGCCTGTCCGGACATCGTATTCAGAAAGGCGCAGGGTTCATGTAGGACGCCGGGGGGACATGTTTCCTTATGTATGTGAACATGCTGTGGCCAGTGCCCACTCTCACTACTCTGTCTAAACTCCTCTGTTTCAGGTCTTGGCTTAGTCTAAGCTGAGGCAAGTGAGTGTGTGAAAGACTGTGAGGCCAGGGCATGGCCAGGGGCAGAGCCACCAAGGTGTGCAGCCTAGAGCTAGATCCTCGTGGCGGTCAGCTTTCCATGGAGAGTGTACACAGGTAGCAAAAATGTGAGTTCAAAAGTAGCTCTAATCAGTCTACATTGAGTTTTGGAAAAATACTAGGAAAAGGTGGCTCATACATAGGTGTCAGAGTTTCAAAAGCAAGGCAGGAGACCCCAGCACCCAGACTCTCAGAGCATAGGGCCGGCTCCAGGAGCCGGGTAGATGGGAGCTGAGTAATGAATGGATTAGATTACAAGGAGGGTATAGAGTGGCACAAGTCACAGAGAGAAAGGCAACCAGTCCTTTTGTAGGAACTACATTAGTAGCACCAGCCGAGAGGCAGGTCTAAACTCTCACTCCATCCTGACGTCTCATCTCCATCTTGACCTCTCATCTCCACCCTGACCTCTCACCTCCACCCTGACTTCTTACCTCCACCCTGACTTCTCACCTCCACTCTGACCTCTCACCTCCATCCTGACCTCTAACTTTTTTAGACCCCAGTCTTCCACCCTCCTTCCCGGCCCTGCTTACCATTTGTGGAAAACTGCAGGTTCCCGGGGTAGCGGCGGTAACTGAGGCTTGGTTCTGGGCACACCTGCCAGGGCAGCCGCTTGGCTCTGGAGCAACACTACGTAAATGGAAGAAAAGGCATCTGTAAGATGAAGTGGTTATTTCCAAATTAACAATGCCTGGAGGCGAGGGAAGTCCACTCCTTCCGTCAAACCTCCCCAAACGCTCTGTCCTGCACCCGAGGGACAGCCTCCCCGCCTGGTGCTTGTTCCTAGGCAACCGCTGTGCACTCACTGGGCTCAGTCTCCAGATTCTAAACCCACCCATGGCAACCCCCGGCCCCACGGTGCTGGCAGCTAGAACAGGAGTGGAGACTAAGGGGAGGATAGGACTCCCCATAAAACTGGCCACTGACTCCTGTCTCCCAGCACGCAGGCCTCACCCCATCCATCCACCAAGCGCACAGACCAGACCCTAAAGCAGTGTTGGCCATACTTGAAGTACGTACGGCCTGCTTCCTCCTGCCTCCCAACCCTGAAACCACATCCTTTCCAGTAATTTGGATACTTAGATTGACGTTTGATTTTGTTTGGAAGTGGCTGGACTCAACTTCCTGGTTTAGTTTTCCACCCCTTGGGTACAAGCTTCATTCCAGTTGGACCTGGAAGAAGAACTGGCTCCAAAGGCATCTCTCCCGGCCCACAAAACGCCCCACAAAACGGAACAGTTCGGTCCATCCCTCAGAGCATTGCACCCGCCCAGTCCAGCCCCGTGCACCTGCTGCCCAGACCATACCGCGCGGCCCTGAGTCTGCGCCTCCCGCGGAAGCGGAGCCGTTCGCCCCCTCACCGCCCCCAACCCGCACTGGAACAGACCTGCCCTCACCGCAGGCGCAGGCCCTGGAACCCGGCAGCCTAGCACAGAGTCCGGGGAGACCCAGCGGCGCCCGAAGCCCGCACTCTCCCGCCAGTCCGGCGGCGCAGGTCACATTTCCTGTTCGCGGGGGATGCCCCAAGGCTCCCGAAGTGAGAGGCGCCCAGGCTGCAGCGCCCCCGCCGTGCTGGCCGCGGAGTTCATCAGCTGCTTGATAAGCAGGAAGAGCAGGAGGAAAAGTAGGAAGAGCAGGAAGAAGAAGAGCGCCAGGTAGAGCAGGAAGTTGAGCTCCCACTCCATCCTGCAGGAAGGCTCTGCTCCGCCAGGTGCTGCGGACGGGCGGGTGGGGCGCGCCTGGCTCCCCCTCCTGTCTCCTCCAGCCCGGGAAAGAGCCCACCAGCTGGTGCGATGCCTGCCCGGCGCCCCAGCAGCAGAGCCTCCCGCCTGCCTCGCTGTGGTCCTCTCCCGAGCTCCGTGGGACGTGCAGACTTCGCGGGAGGGGACACTCGGAGGAGAGGTCCCGACCCAGCCTCCCAGGGGTGCCGAGCTGATGTTTTGCAATTAACCTTCAGACCCATCCCCAGCAACCGCCCTGGCTCTCCCCGAGGGCGGGAGTTGCTGGCAGTAGAGCCTCCCTCCTCTCCCGCCAGCGCACTCTTCTAGGCACAGCAGGGGCCATAGAGACACGTTAACAGCAAAGCGCATTTCCAAAGGCATGTGGTACAGAGCTTCCAATGTTGGCTTGAAATTCAATATATTTAATGGGAAGCAAACCCAAAACACAACTGAAAGGAAATGAACTCCCCTCCATCTTGTCCTATAGGGCTGGGACCCTTGCCTAAACCCCCTCCCTTTTCTGGGAGTGGCCATAGGTGTGCCAGCAATGTCTTAACTTCCCCGACCCCCACCCAAATGGACCAATGAAGCTCCAGGGACACAGCTAAGGTCCTAATTAGGCTTAACCACAGAAAGACCCCAATTCAAGTGACCAATCTCTGTAACCTTCATCACTTTCCCAAGCCCCCTAATTATCCTACCCCATAAAACTCATTGTTCCCGCCCGGTCTGCTCTCTCGCCTCGCTGCTGCGTCAGAAAGAGGCTGAGAGCCAAACCCAGGTTTGAATAAAGACTCTTTGCTTTTGCATCGGAAAAGGCTCCTTAGTGGTGGATTATTGGGGACCCTGAACTCTGGGCACAACATTTGGGGGCTCGTCCTGGATTCCCAATACCCACGAGGGACCCCGATCCAGAGGGTCTGTCTGACCGCGGTAAGTGTCTGTTTATGTTCTGTGTGCGAGCTCGCTTCTGAAGTCTGTAGTTGTAGTGCCCGAAATGGTCTAGATGAATGCACTAGTGGATCTCGGGCGGGGGGGAGGGGGAAGTCAGAGGACGCTCTGCTTCCCCACGAGGGACGTGGAATCCCCTCACAGGAGGGATGTGGAATCCCCTCAAACCTCTGGGACGAAGTGGGTGGCTCCTACGGGTGGTCACACGGCCATCGTCCAGTGATCGGTTTTATTTTCGCGAGTCTGAAAGGCTGCTTTGGATGTTTTTATCTGTTTGATTGGCTTTATTTCCGAGGGTCGGGAAGGCTGCTTTGGATGTTTTTGATCGGCTTTATTTCCGCAGGTCCGGAAGGCTGCTTTGGATGTTTTTATCTGTTTGATCAGTTTGTGTCTTTTTGTGTACTTTTGTGAGCTCATTGGACAGAAGTTATGGGACAGGCTCAGGCTACCCCCTTGAGTATTATGGTTGATCATTTTAGAGAGGTTAAGAGAAGGGCTAACAACCTTAGTTTAGAAGTGAAGAAAAGCAGATGGCAAAAATTTTGTTCCAGCACGTGGCCGGCCCTCAATACCGGATGGCCGCCAGAAGGGACTTTTGACCTCCCCACCGTTCGCCGGGTCAGAGAAATCATTTCTCGGCCAAGGGGAGGCCATCTTAATCAACTCCCTTACATTATTACTTGGCAGGATCTCGTAGAGGACCCTCCCGTCTGGATTAAACCTTTCCTAGCTCTGCGCCCTCCGCAGCCAGAACCCATTCTTGCCTTGCAGGAAACGGAGAAGAAAAAGAAGGCGGTTACTTCAGAGAAGAAGGAGAAGGAAGACACCCTGCCATCAGCTCCTGATCCCCTCCACCCGGTTTTACAGGGGGGAACAGGAGAAGAGTTAATTTTCATTCCCCCGAACCAGTTCCCCAGGTTACCGGAAGGGCAGTTCCCCAGGTTACCGGAAGGGGGCGGGCTTCCTGCGGCGGCAGGGGCGGGCTTCCAGGTATGGCCACAGTTCCGGTAGGAAGCCCACCTCTCACCAGGCAAAGGGCTCAGAGGGAACTGCATGTTGCAGCCCCTAACTCCACCATTAAGACTCTGCCCTTGTGAGCTGCGGGGCCCCCGGACGCGGATGGCAATCAGCCCCATCACTACTGGCCTTTCACCACTAGTGATCTCTATAATTGGAAAGCTCAGAATCCTAAGTTTTCTGAGAAGCCAGAGGGCTTATCGATTTGTTAGATTCTGTTCTTTTCACCCATCAGCCTACCTGTCAGCAGCTTTTGCAGGTCCTATTCACCATCGAGGAGAGGGAGAGGATCCTCAATGAGGCCTGGAAGCTAGTCCCAGGCATGGACGGGAACCCTAGCACCAACCAGGCTCAGATAGACACCTCCTTTCCCCTGACTAGACCTGAATGGGACTTCAACACGGCAGAAGGTAAGGAGAGGCTCCGGGTCTACCGCCAGACTCTAATGGGAGGGTCTCCGCATGGCTACTAGAAAGCCTACCAATTTGACTAAGGGAGGGAACATACAGCAGGAAAGGGATGAACCTCTAGCTGCTTTCTTAGAACGTTTCATGGAGCCATGCCGCACTTACACCCCCATGGACCCAGAAGCCCCTGAGAATAAGGCAGCTGTAGTCATGAGTTTTATAGACCAGTCAGGTGCAGACATCAGAAAGAAACTGCAGAGAATGGATAGATTTGGAGAAAAGAGTCTTTGGGACTTGCTAACCAAGATTGGAGTCCAAATAACTTTCAGACAAGGGGGACCCCAGATCACCGATGGTAAAGGCCACACCATGCAGGTTCTGACTCTCTGGATATGTGCCCTTACTAGGAATTGAACCCATGTATTTTGTAGTTATTAGCAAACCATTCCAGCAAGAGCATACTCTAAATTAGTTCATGTTTTTATGTTATCTCTTTGTGAAATGAAATTTATCCTTCTCTAATTCTCATTTAAGGATTTTTTTAAAAAAAATTATAAAGTCAGCTGATTCAGCTAAAATGAGACCAGTTACATTGAGACTGGAGGATGAGTATCATCTCCACCAGGGGTGTGGACGGGTGGCTACAAGAATTCCCCACAGCTTGGGCAGAGATGGGGGGAGTTGGACTGGCTGCTCACAGGGCCCCAATCCTGGTGGAGCTAAAGCCTGGAGAAGGCCCAATAAGAGTCAAGCAGTATCCTATACCCCAGGAGGCCCAGAAGGGAATTCAGCCTCACATCAGGAGACTGTGAAGTCTAGGGATACTAGTCCCCTGTCAATCTGCCTGGAAAAGCCCCTCTTCTCCTGGTCGGAAAGCCTCACACCAATGACTACGGACTAATGCAGGACCTCTGGGAAGTAAATAAGAGAGTCATGGATATACATCCAAATGTTCCTAACCATACACTCTCCTAAGTTCCTTGACACCCTCTAGAGTCTGGTGTACTGTACTAGACTTGAAGGATGCCTTCTTCAGCCTGCCACTAGCGCCTCAAAGCCAACCCCTGTTTGCCTTTGAATGGCATCACCCGGAGGAGGAATACAGTGGACAACTAACCTGGATGCGACTGCCCCAAGGGTTCAAGAATTCGTCTACCTTCTTCCACGAGGCACTGCACGACGACCTCGGTGAGTACAGGAGAGAGCACCACACTCTCACCCTCCTTCAGTACATAGATGACATGTTGATTGCTGCCGATACCACCGAAGACTGCGAGCAGGGGACTAGAGACCTGTTGGCCACCCTGGGGACCTTAGGGTATCGGGCCTCCGCAAAGAAAGCTCAAATATGCCAAGAGAGGGTGAGTTACCTGGGATAAATCCTGGAGGGTGGACAGCGGCAGTTATCAGATGCTAGAAAAGAAACTGTCCTGAAAATCCCTGCCCCCATCCCCCAAAGAGAAGTCAGGGAGTTCCTAGGGTCAGCTGGCTATTGCTGCCTCTGGATTCTGACAAACTGACCCTAGGACAGGAGATCTGGATTACAACCCCGAATGCCATTGAGGGGGTCCTAAAATAGCCTAGCAATGCACGTATGACTCACTATCAAAGCTTGCTGCTCAATCCTCCTCGAGTGCGGTTCCATCCAAGTGTGGCCCTCAACCCCGCTACCCTGCTGCCTGACCCTGACCTAGATGCCCCGCTACATGACTGTGCGGGAATCCCGGAGCGGATGCATGGACTCCAGAAAGACTTGACTGACCGGCCCCTCCCTGATGCAGAGGCCACCTGGTTCACGGATGGAAGTAGCTTCATGCGAGATGGGTACAGGTATGCGGGTGCAGCAGTGGTCACCGACACGGACACTGTATGGGCGGAGGCTCTGCCCCCTGGGACATCAGCTCAGCGAGAACTCATTGCACTCACCAAGGCACTGACACTGGGGACTGGGAGACGGCTTAACATCTACACAGATAGCCATTATGCATTTGCTACAGCTCATGTTCACGGGGCGATCTATCAGGAGAGAGAGAGCTATTGACAGCAAAGGGATGGACAATAAAGAATAAATAGGAAATTCCTGACCTGCTTGCGGCTTTGTGGCTCCCAGCTAAGCTAGCCATTATCCACTGCCAAGGGCACCAGAAGGCAGATGACCTAGTGGCAAGAAGTAACCAAAAGGCTGATCAGGCAGCCAAAGCAGCGGCCTTCACTTTGGTCCCTACCATGGCCTTACAACTACCAGACCCCGGGGACCCAGTCTTGCCAGATCAGCCTGGGTATTCTCAGGAAGAGCTGTAGCGGATCAGGAGGCTTCCCCACATCTAGGAAATTAAAGGATGGTGGTACACACCAAACAAGGAGCTCATACTACCGGACTGGCTTGGGTTACAGTGTTAAAATGCATGCACTGGTCCACTCACCTGGGGGCACGCAAATTAAAGGAATTAATCCGACACGGCAGAATTAAGACCCACCAACAGGACATCAAAATAGAACAGGTTGTATCCACCTGCAAGACCTGTCAATTCACAAACGCGAGAACCAGGCCAAGTGAAAAAGGAACCCGGCCCAGAGGAACCAAGCCTGGAGCACAATGGGAGGTCGACTTCACTGAAATTAAACCAGGAAAGTATGGCTACAAATATTTTTTTAGTATTTGTAGATACCTTCTCTGCATGGGTAGGAGCATATCCAACTAAGCATGAAACAGCTTCAGATGGTAGCTAAGAGGCTGCTGGAAGACCTCTTGCCCAGGTATGGTTTCCCACTGTGATAGGGTCGGCTCACAGGTAACACAGGCAGTGGCCAAGGCCATTGGGGCAAATTGGAAATTACATTGTTTATAGGCCCCAAAGTTCAGGGCATGTAGAAAGAATAAATAGAACTCTAAAGGAGACCCTTAACAAATTGACCATGGAGACTGGCGGGGACTGGGTGGCTCTCCTTCCATGTGTCCTTAATCGGGTTAGGAACTCCCCCTATACCCTGGGTTTTACTCCTTATGAAATCATGTTCGGCTGGCCACCCCGTTATCCCTAATCTTAAAGCCAAATTTCTTGCAGAATTTGAAAGTCAAGAACTGTTTCTTTCCTTAAGAGGGCTCCAGAGGGCGCACGAGGACATTTGGCCGAGCCTCTGCGCCATCTATGAAACCGGCCCAGCCCCGACTCCCCGTCAGCATAAGCCCGGGGACTGGGTCTATGTCGAGACATCGCCGGGAGACCCTTGAGCCAGGTTGGAAGGGTCCCTACGTCGTAGTGCTGACGTCCTTCACCTCCCTTAAAGTAGACTGCGTCGCGACCTGGGTCCACCCACCACAGGGAACCTGACCCAGAGTCAGACTTCACTGCTTGAGAGTTGTCAAGGAATCCATGGCCCTCGTAAGAGAGGGATAGCAGAAGCGTAGACTAGAAGGGAGCGGTCTCAGTCTTGGTATGAATCACTGTTTAATTGGTCCCCATGGTTAACTACTCTTATTTCCACCCTCATTGGACCCTTTATAATCCCCTTAATGTTGTTAACTTTCGGTCCTTGTATTATTAACAAACTGGTCCAATTTGTCAAAGAACGCATAGGAGTAGTCCAATTAATGGTTACAAACCCAATGCCAGCCTCTAGGAACAGAAGAGGCAGAAATGCATCCTATCTCAGGGTTTGAGACCTGTGTCCCAAGACAAGGGGGGAATGAAAGGAAATGAACTCCCCTCCATCTTGTCCTATAGGGCTGGGACCCCTGCCTAAACCCCCTCCCTTTTCTGGGAGTGGCCATAGGTGTGCCAGCAATGTCTTAACTTCCCCGACCCCCACCCAAATGGACCAATGAAGCTCCAGGGACACAGCTAAGGTCCTAATTAGGCTTAACCATAGAAAGACCCCAATTCAAGTGACCTCTGTAACCTTCATCACTTTCCCAAGCCCCCTAATTATCCTACCCCATAAAACTCATTGTTCCCGCCCGGTCTGCTCTCTCGCCTCGCTGCTGCGTCAGAAAGAGGCTGAGAGCCAAACCTAGGTTTGAATAAAGACTCTTTGCTTTTGCATCGGAAAAGGCTCCTTAGTGGTGGATTATTGGGGACCCCGAACTCTGGGCACAACAACAACGAATGGCTTAGCTCTCCTCCCAGACCCTGACGCCTCTCTGTCCATGACGGTGGCCAGGGGCCACTGAGGAAGAAGCGGTTTACCCTTCGCTGTGTAACCAGTCACCCTGAACTCGGTGGCTTAAAACATCAACACTGGTCACCAACCCTCCTCCCCATTTCTGTGGTAAGAGTTTATGGGTACTCATTGGCGATTCTGGCTTCGAATGCCCCAGGAGGTGACTGATGCCAGCAGGGCCCAGTGGCCTAGAGCCTGAGGGCCCATTCGCAGGGCTGGGGAACAGTGCTGCTGCTGCTGGCGGTTCCCTTGGGAGAGCTCCCCTCGGTGGCTTGGGCGCTCTCACCGCTGCTTCCCTGGAGAAGTCGCCCATGAGACCAGGCAGAAGCTATGGCTGCTCCAGAAGCTACAGCCTCTCCTGCAATGGACCCTGGCCATCAAAGCTGCTACCACAACAGTCCTCGTGCCCACTCAGGCCTCCCACCCAACCTCAGCCTCATCTGTGAAGATGCAGGGGAGGCCCTGGGTGAATTCAGGGAGAAAGGCCCACGTATACATCCTGGATTATTTCACGGGCCCCACAGAGGGCAGGGCTCAGGGAAGCAGAATGGTGGGGAGCAGCTGCCAGCTGGCGGCCTCAGGGCCCCCACTCTCCTCTCAGCCCCACTGTCTGTGGTCCCGTCTGCTCTCTGACTCTACACCTTGCTTACCTTCTCTTGAGTTTGTTGTGAAGATAGAAGGTGAGTGGGAGGTTGAATAAGAACGTGTTTTGCCAGGTAAATGTCAGGTGCTGTTATAATTCTCTTACTACTGTACAAAACCTCAGGTCCTAGGCCATCCCCAAGCACCTTATTGTGTGAGGCTGGCTCTCTCTTGCCCTCTCCTCCTCTATCTCTTTCTCTCATGCACACGCACGCACATTCATTACTGCAGTGGTGTACTGGTGCTGGCTCATACATTCCCCACCCCAAAACTTTGTAAGCCATTGTTAAAATATAGTCATTACAAATTAAATCATATAAACTTGCAATTAAATTATGCTAACAACAAAAGTAATAACTACTGAAAACTCATGAATTCCTAGTTACTGTACAACACATCACTATCACCTATGGGGTGACATGTGCTGCTGGAGCATGTAGCTGAGATGCTGACATGTAATTATTGCACATCTCTCCCCCCATATGCAGATGTTATGTGAGCAGCCACCCTGAGGGTGTCTGCCCTGTGGAAACGCACAAACTTTGTAAATCAGTGGGAGCCTGCTCCTGAAGGCTTGCCAGCATGCCACTGCTTGCAGTGCTGCGGATGTGAGGAGTCCAGCGCAGGGAGCAGAGCTGGCTGACCTCACTCCCCAAGAAGCACACTCCTCACTCTCAGCGCCAGTGTTCCTATGGTGGGATGACTTCTCCCTTTTATGTAAATCTTGGCAAGAGGAGACTGGTCCCAGGGACTGTTTTCCATTGTTACAGAAAACTGGAGAAGAACCAAGCAACACTTAGAGAGATGGAGTTACATTTATTACACGCAGGTCCAAAGAAAATGTCTCTCAAATTCCGGGCCCTAACATGGAGGAATTTTCCCTATTTATATTTTTTACCTTCTCTGTCTCCCAAATATGGGGTGTTTCCGGCCCCCTTTGCAAGTTCTTAAAGAGCCCCTATGTGCTGGGGCCTTGAGACCTCAAAGGCCTGGCCTAGTGCCAACACTGATAACTTCGTCTGGGGAAGGTTTAATGGCCTCTCTGAAGTGGAAGTAGTCTCATTTTCCTTATTATTTAAGCAAGCAAGCATTTACAGAAGCCAAATAGCAGGGTTAAAATTTCAAACAGCAGTTTTTATATAAAATGGATGGGGAGAACCTAGATGGCAGCATAAGGTATACACCTGTACGTGCTGCCTCTCACAATCTCACCAAAATTACAACTAAAAGACAAAACGACTATCCCCCAGAACCATGGGAAAGCTGGCAGAGTGGAAGTTCTGCAACTAGAAGGAAAGAAAGAAAGTGCATTGAGACCTGGTAGGACGTGCAGAGGCTCAGAGAGGCAGAGGTACGGCGAAGCATGCGAATCAGACTGGCGTGCACTGTTTTTTTTTCAATTGGGAGGGAGTTACAAATTCCCCACCGCTCTGAACTCCAGTTTCCAGTAAGGTTCTGGGGATCCAGACTCATACAGGGAGAAACTGGACTGTCAGCTATCAGGTGGGAAAGCAAGGGTGGCTCTTTCACAGAGGTGCACACAGGAATCATTGTTTGCTGGGGCGAGGGATGTGGGACACAGAACAGAACGTGGAAACGCAAAGATCCAGAGAGGGTTGACTGCAGCCTTACTGTTTGCCACATCCTAGTGATTCCCTGAGACCCCCACCCCGCCCAATTTACAAACCCACCGAGCTGTGTGCAGCGGCTTTTGCATATGAATGGCCTGCCCTCTGGCAGCTTAACCTAACAAATTGCAACTGGGTCAGACAATTCTAAAACTTCCAAACTCCAAGCAAAGAGGAAAAATCTGCTCCATGGCCTCAGACAGTAGCTGACTTGCACTTCCTTGGAGATCCAGTACAGTGGCAGGGGGTAATGGCATGGGGTGGCGGGTG
Organism: Lasiurus cinereus; assembly: GCA_011751065.1. Taxonomy (NCBI): domain Eukaryota; kingdom Metazoa; phylum Chordata; class Mammalia; order Chiroptera; family Vespertilionidae; genus Lasiurus; species Lasiurus cinereus. The sequence continues at coordinate 1,835,242 of JAAGEH010000289.1, forward strand.
GGGAATCAGGTGGAGGGGAACTATAGGGGAAAAAAAGAGGAACATCTGTAATAAACTGAACAGTAAAGATTTAAAAAAAAAGATGGATGCTTCATCATAGCCCCTCAGTACTGAAAATCAATGGGGTGGTACATCTTTGACCCCCTCCTGACCCAGAGCTGGGAGGAGGACAAGAGGAGCTGCGCCAGAAGCACAGCCATGGTCCTGGGTGCCAGGACTGCCGCCTGGCAGCAGACAGGGCAGGTGGTGACTTGGAGGTTAGCTGCCTCTGATGGCAGAGGTCCTTCCAGAGCCAGACTAGTGCAGGAGTGACGGGCTCGCCAAGCTGACAGCCGCCTTCAAGGCATCCTTAGCTCCTGCCCTTTTCTGTTCTGGGCGCTGTCGCTGGTTTCCCAGCGACTCTCAGGCAGCAGGCACGGGGCTGGTGGCAGCTGGCACGTGAGCACGCTGACTGATAGAGCATGCTGACTTGCACAACTCACACAGTGAGTGCTGATCATCAACAAGGTGTTTGGTGGAAAAGAGCACGCCATCAAACGTCCAGGCCATCGAGGGTTGGAGGCGAAAGTGCAGGCAGGTTAGGCACGGCCCCAGACCATGATGCTCATGTGCCAGCTGCCACCAGCCCGTGCCTGCTGCCTAAGAGTCAACAGCGCCCAGAACAGAAAAGGGCAAGAGCTAAGGATGTGGCAGAGCTGAGATGTGAGCCAGGGAGCCTGGACTCTCAACCCCTTGGAGAGGCGCTTCCAGGGAAAAGCTCCGTTTCTCATGTCCATCAGGTTGTTGACCCTATTTTTTCCAACTTGAAAGACAAACTTTGAGAGACACATACCTTCTGCCTATAAACGTCTCAGCTCCTTCCTTTGAAATGTTGTGGGTCGAGACTTCAGAGGGGTTATGTTTGCTGGCAAGATGCTGGGGGGAGAGGCAGAGGTGGAGGTGGTAGTGCCAAGCTGAAGCCCACTTTGGCCTCCTGACCATGACTACTCATGCTACTCAGCTACCTGAGCAGCTTAACTGGATTTGTAAATATTAGCTAATAAAGCCTCATCTTCATTCTCAATAGAAATTGTATGAAGTAATGATGCTGTCACAAAAATAACTTAATACATTAGACGCTCCCAATGCTTTTTAGCCTCTGATCATAATTTATGAACCTCATAAGGTGGTCTGAATTTTAGTTTATGTCATCATAAATGACTCCACAGATATAAGACACAATCTTTCTCTGCCTAATTATGCACAATGGGAATCAAAAAAACAACAACAACCCAGGTATTTAAAAGAACAGAAAGAAAGGACAATCGCTATAGAGTGTGGCTGGTCCCAGTAGGTGTACGGGATGGGGTGGGGGAGATGGTTGAAGTGACCTTACAGCCCTTACACTGAGTGGACCCCACATACACTCCCACATGACACAGCGAGACTCCCCACCACGCAGTCACATTTCACGCATCTTTCACTCCTCAGTCCTCTCAGCCCTCAGAGACCCAGAGTGTTGCCCAGGCTGCTCCAGGTGCACACATCTGTAGCGTGTACCAGACCAGGGTTCTCCAGGCCTTTGCCTACTTTGCCCATCCCCCACTCCTCACCTCTGGCAGGGACAGGCAAACTATCATAACAAGCATCAAAGCTACATATGAGGATTGATTCGTCATAACCACAGAAGGTGTAAATATGCTCTCTAGAGAGCCTAGAGGCCACCCTAGCTGGTGTGGCTAAGTGGGTAGAGCATCAGCCTGTGGACAGAAGGGTCCCTGCTTCAATTCAGGTCAAGGGCATGTACCTCAGTTGCAAGCTTGAGCCCAGCCCTGATCTAGGCACTAGCAGGAGGCAACCAATCGATGTCTCTCTCTCACATTGATGTTTCTTTCTCTGTCTCTCTCCCTCCCTTCCACTCTCTCTAAAAATCAATGGAAAAAATATCCTTGGTTGGGATTAACAAAAATAATAATAATAACAATAACAATAAGTCTAAAGGCCTAAGGAGACACCCAGGAAGGCTGTGCAAATCTGCTTCCCAACCCAGAAGGGCACTCCTGGACGCATATGCAGGAGGCCCCTGCAGAATGGAAGCCACGTCCCCAAGGCAAGGGCGGGGTAAGAGTGGGAGACCAAAGGAAAAGGTAAGTTCTACAGATGACTGAATTTGGCCTAAAATGAACCCAAAAGAAAAGGAAGAAATAATTTGCATGGTGCTCTGGCCTCAACATGTGTGGCTAACCGTGATTAGGAACACGAGATTCTTCCATAACTGGACCGAAATGGTCAGATGCTGCTGCTTAGATGGGACGCACTTTACAGTGGCCACACGCATGCTGGGGATGAGTCTGTACACTGTGGATGTTTCCAGGCCCTCACAAGCTCCGTCCTGGCTAGTCAAGGCCTGAATCAGCCCTGATGATTCTGGCAACCTTAGTGGCCCCCTCAACCCCCAGCCATACTATCTAGTTCCTCTGACACCCAATCTCCCTGCTGCTCCCACCCCAAAAACAAATATAGCATGTACATTTTTAGGAGACAAAAGCTGGGCTTCCTTAGAACTGTACCCCACTTCTCACCCATGGACTCTAGCGCCTCCTCTGAACCCCCTTTCTCAACCATTGCCTCCAGAGCCTCCTCTGAACCCTCTTTCTTACCCATGGCCTCCAGCATCTCCTCTTTCTCACCCATGGCCTCCAGAGAAGACTTAGAGAGTCTGGGAACACTCACTGCCGTATAGCAGAGAAGTGGGTCACTCTTCCTCAGGGAGCCATGTAAAGCCCATGGACAGTTACTGTGACCCTCGCACCATGGGGTCTGCTCTCATACCCTCACCTTCTCCCCTCCAGCCTCAAAGGAGTGGCTTCAGCAGTTACGCAATGCTTCCCAAATGAAATACTCTGCAGGAAATAAGAAAATGTATGTAATAAGCTGCTTCCATCTCACATAACTACTCAGAAATTCCAGTGAGGAGGGAGGGAGGAAGGGAAACCTAAACAAGAAACTATTTGAGGGGTATGTGGGTGATCCTCCTATGAGAGCAACCTCTAAACAAAACCCTCTAGAGCAGTGGTTCTCAACCTTTCTAATGCCACAATCCTTTAATACGGTTCCTCATGTTGAGAACTGCTGCTATAGAGCCTAAGACCATCGGAAAACACAGATATTTACATCTGATTCATAAAAGTAGCAAAATTACAGTTATAAAGTAGCAACGAAAATAATTTTATGGTTGGGGGTTACCACAACATGAGGAACTGTATTAAAGGGCCACGACATTAGGAAGGTTGAGAACCACCGATCTAGAGAAAGGACTCCCCAGAGCAGCACTCAGCCAAACAGAAATTCTGGAAGGGAGGCCGGAAAGAGAGTTTAGACCTCAGAGAAAACAAGGGTCCACCAGCTGGGGTAACATGGGGTGTTCTCTCCTTTAAATCCTTCTCCCCAACAAAGGTATTACTTCTTCTCTTTTACTTTCTTTTTTTAAAATATATTTTTATTGATTTCAGAGAGGAAGGGAGAGAGAGAGAGAGAGAGAGAGAGAAAAGTCAATGATGAGAGAGAATCATTGATTGACTGCCTCCTACACACCCCACACTAGGGATCAAGCCCACAACCCAAGCATGTGCCCTGACCAGGAATCAACCATAAATTCCTGGGTCATAAGTCGATGCTAAACCACTGAGAACCCCAGCAGGGCTCCTTCACTTTCTTTGTTGTGCAGGAAACCTGAGCCCCAACCTGCACTAGCTTCTACCAGTAGGTTCATCAAATCCTCCCTTAAAATTAAATGGACTCACCCACAAGGAATCCTCCTGCTAACCCAAGAAGACATTTCCCTGAGTATTATGTACAATACCTCGACCTCTCTGAGCAAGCCCAAATCTTTCTAAGTAAGAAAGAAGGCAAGGAGAGCTGCCCTGCTGGTCAGACCTCCCGGTAAGCCGCTTGACAGACTTGACTAACAGGGGGCTGAAGATCCTGTCTGCATTCTCTTTCAGATTAAGTAAAACTCACTGCACAGTCTTAAAACAAAGCTTTCTTCTTCCCCACCATCCTCGGGGAAAGCCTTTGGAACACAGATTGATCTTATCTTAAAGGTTATTCCATCCTAAAGAGACCAAGTGTTTTTGCTATCAATCACTTGACAATCCATTATTTTATACCTTCCTTAACATCACACTTATTATTTCACGACAGTATTATAATGCTAGTGCACTTGGTAGCCATGCTTTTTTTCTAATGAGGTCTGCAGATTTCCTCTGCTAAGGAAAAAATGTGCCAACATTGCTTTCAGAATTAAAGCTTGAGGGGAAAAAAATGGTGGCGGAATAGACAGACATGTCCTGAGCCTTGTCGCTGAGCAGACAGAAACAAGAGCTGAGGGTCACACTGGGAGTGTTTGTAGGTGAGTTAAGGGACAGCTATATTCCAGGGACTGCTCGAAAGGACTCCCCTGACTGGGCAGCCCCCACTGCTGCTGGGTTTTTCTCCTGGAGCCACCAGCTCGAACGCGGAGACCACGCCATCTTGAAGGGAAAAGTGGATGTTTATAGAAGCCTGGAAATCTATAGCTACAGCACCCATGAAACAGCTGCGAGCCCCAGAATACCAGTCCCCAATTGGCAGAAATACTCAGATTCAGAGGAGGTCTACACACTACACAGAAAGGTCAGATTTCACCTGAGATAAGGAGATAGAAAGACTTACATAACCAGACATCCAAAGAAGAGAGACCATGGGCAGACAAAGAAACAGCCCACATATGAAAGAAAAGCAGGCATCACCAGAAAATGAAGTAAACGAAATAGAGGCAAGCAACCGGCCAGAGAAAGAATTCAGAGAAATGGTCATAAGGTGGCTGAAAAGAATGGAAGACAAATTTGACAATATGAGTAAGAACCAAAAGGAAATGAAGAAGAACCAAGAAGAAATGAAAAAATGACATCACTGCTGTAAAGAACTCAATAGAAAGCATCAAAAGCAGACTAGAAGAAGCAGAGGACCTCATCAGTGAGCTAGAAGAAAAGGTAGGAAAAAGTACTCAAGTACAGCAGCTTCTAGAAAAAAAAAATTAAAAAGCAGGAGGAGAGCCTAAGGGAACTTTGAGACAACACAAAACAAAACAATATCTGCATAATAGGGGTTTCAGAAAAAGAGGAAACTGAGCAAGGAATAGAAAACCTGTTTGAAGAAATAATGAAAGAAAATTTCCCTGATATAGGAAAAAAAAAAAAACCCACACAAATCCAAGAAGCTCACAGAGTCCCAAGTAAAATGAACCCCAAAAGACCAACACCAAGGCATATTAAAATTAAATTGGCAAACACCAACAACAAAATAAAAATCTTAAAAGCGGCCGGAGAGATACAGAAAGTTACCTACAAAAGAACCCCCATCAGACTAGCAACTGATTTCTCAACAGAAACTCATCAGGCAAGAAGGGAATGCAATGAAATATACAAAGTTATGAAAAGAAAAGGTCTGAATCCAAGAATACTGTACCCAGCAAGGATATCAATAAAAACTGAAGGTGAAATCAGGAGCTTCACAGAAAAAAGGACTAAGGGAATTTATTACCACCAAACCAGCAATGCAAGAAATGCTGAAGGGTCTTCTATAAAAAAAGAAATAAGCGAAGAAGGAACACAGGGGTAAAGAATAAAAATGGTGACAAATAAGTACCTATCAATAATAACTTTAGCCGAAACCGGTTTGGCTCAGTGGATAGAGCGTCGGACTGCAGACTGAAAGGTCCTGGGTTTGATTCTGGTCAAGGGCATGTACTTTGGTTGTGGGCACATCTCCAGTAGGTGGTGTGCAGCAGGCAGCTGATCGATGTCGCTCTCTCATCGATGTTTCTAACTTTCTATCCCTCTCCCTTCCTCTCTGTAGAAAATCAATAAAATATATTTTAAAAAATAATAACTTTAAATGTAAATGGATTAAATGCCCCAATCAAAAGACATAGGGTAATGGATTGGATAAGAAAACTTGACCCGTATATCTGCTGTCCACAAGAAACCCACCTCAGAAAAAAAGACTCACACAGACTGAGGGTGAAGGGATGGAACATGGTACTTCAGGCAAATGGAAATGAAAAAAAAAAAAAGCTGGGGTAGCAATATTTATATCTGACAAAATAGATCTCAAAGTGAATGACCTAATAAGAGAAAAGGAAGGCCACTTCATAATACTAAAGGGAGCAATCCAACAAGAAGAAAGAACTCTGATAAACATATACGCACCCAATACAGGAGCACCCAAATACATAAAAAATACTCCTGAAAGATATCAAGGGAGAGATTGACAGCAATCCAATCATAGTAGGAGACGTTGATACCCCACTATCACCATTGAAAAAATCATCTAAACAAAAAATCAGCAAGAAACATCAATCCTAAATGATTCACTAGACGAGATGGAATTAATTGTAGAATATTTCACCCCAAAGCCACAGAATATACATTCTTCTCAAGTGCACATGGGTCATTTTCAAAGATAGACCATATGTTGGGTCATAGGCAAAGTCTCTTCAAATTCAAGAAAATAGAAATCATATCAAGCATCTTCTCAGATCATAGTGGCATAAAACCAGAAATCAACTACAATAAAAACAATCCAAAGAAATCAAACATATGGAGACTAAACAGCATGCTATTAAACAATGACTGGGTAACCAGAGATATCAAGGAAGAAATAAAAAAACATCATGGCAACAAATGACAATGACAACACAACAATCCAAAATCTATGAGGCACAGTGAAAGCAGTCTTGAGAGGGAAGTTCATAACTCTACAAACCTACTGCAAAAAACAAGAAACAATGGTAATAAATTACCTAACCCTACAACTCAAAGAGTTAGAAAGAGAGCAACAAGAAAATCCCAGTGTAAGCAGAAGGAAGGAAATAGTAAAGATCAAAGCAGAGATACATGACATAGAGACCAAAGAAACAATTCAAAAGATCAACAAAACCAAGTGCTGGTTCTCTGAAAGGAATAACAAGATTGATGAATCTCTAGCTAGATCACCAAGAAGCAGAGAGAGGATGCAAATGAACAAAATCAGAAATAAAAGAGGTGAAGAACAATAGAACCCACTGAAATACAAAGGATTGTTAAAAAATACTATGAACAATTCTATTCCAACAAACTGGACAACCTGGAGGAAATGGACATATTCCTAGAAAAATATAACTTTCCAAGACTCAATCAGGAAGAATCTAAACATCTCAGTAGGCCAATACCAATAGAAGAAATTGAAGCAGTAATCAAAAAGCTTCCAACAAACAAAAGCCCGGGGCCAGACAGCTACACAGGGGAGTTTTACCAAACATTCAAGGAAGAACTAAAACCTATCCTCCTCAGACTCTTCAAAAATATTCAAGAAGAAGGAACACTTCCAAATACCTTCTATGAAGCCAGCATCAACCTAATACCAAAACCAGATAAAGAAAACACAATGAAAGAGAATTACAGGCCAATATCTCTCATGAACATAGATGCTAAAATCCTCAACAAAATTCTAGCAAATTGGATCCAGCAGTACATCAGAAAGATCATACACCATGACCAAGTAGGATTTATCCTGGGGATGCAAGGATGGTACAATATACACAAATCAATAAACGTGATACATCACATAAACAAATTGAGAGATAAAAATCACACAGTCACATCAATTGATGCAGAAAAAGCATTTGATAAAATCCAACACCCTTTCTTGATAAAAACTCTCAACAAGGTGGGAATAGAAGGATCATACCTCAACATAATAAAAGCTCTATATGATAAATCCACAGCTAAAATCATACTCAATGGGCAAAAACTAAAACCGTTTTCTCTAAGAACAGGAACAAGACAGGGGTGCCCATTCTTACCACTCCTGTTCAACATAGTACTGGAAGTATTAGCCATTGCAATTAGACAAAAGGAAGAAATAAAAGGCATCCAAATTGGAAAAGAAGAAGTAAAGCTATCCTTATTTGCAGATGACATGATACTGTATATAAAAAACCCAAAAGACTCCTTCAAAAAACTAATAAACTTAATAAATGAATTTGGCAATGTAGCAGGATACAAAATAAATGCCAAGAAATCTATGGCATTTCTATACCCTAATAGTGAACTTACAGAAAGAGAGACTAAAAAAATCAATCCCATTTACCATCACACCAAAAAATTTAAGATACCTAGGAATAAACTTAACTAAGGAGGTAAAACTACAGGACACTGAAAAAAAAGGTAGAGGAAGACATAAACAGATGGAAGAACATACCATGCTCATGGTTGGGAGAATCAACATCATTAAAATGTCCATAATACCCAAAGCAATCTATAGATTGAATGCATTCCCCATTCAAATGCCAACAGCATATTTCACAGACCTAGAAAGAACCTCCAAAGATTCAAAAAAAGATCCCGAATAGCCACAGCAATCCGGAGAAAGAAGAATAAAGTAGGTGGGATCTCAATACTGTATTACAAAGCCACTGTTCTCAAAACAGCCTGGTACTGACACAAGAAGAGACATATAGACCAATGGAATAGAATAGAGAATCCAGATATCGAGCCAAACCACTATGCTCAATTAATATTTGGCAAAGGAGGCATGAACATACAATGGAGTCAAGACAGTTTCTTCAATAAATAGTGTTGGGAAAATTGGACAGATACATGCAAAAAAAAAAAAGAAAAGAAACTAGACCACCAACTTACACCATACACAAGATGAATACAGGACTTAAACATAAGACGGGAAACCATAAAAATACTAGAGGAATCCACAGGCAACACAATCTCAGACATATGCTGAAGGAACTTCTTCACTAATACTGCTCCTAGGGCAATGGAAGCTAAAGAGAAAATAAACAAATGGAACTACATCAAAATAAAAAGCTTTTGCACAGCAAAAGAAACCATCAACAAAACAGCAACAAAGTCCAGTGTATGGGAGAACATACTTGCAAATGTTATCACTGATAAAGGTTTAATCTCCAACATCTATAGGCAATTTATACAACTGAATAAAAGGAAGATAAATGATCCAATAAAAAAATGGGCAATGGACCTAAATAGAATCTTTGCAAAAGAAGACAGAAAGCCAAGAGACACATGAAAATATGCTCAAAGTCACTAATTATCCGAGAGATGCAAATCAAAATGACAATGCAATACCATCTCACATCTGTCGGAAAGGCAATCATCAACAAATCAACAAATGACAAGTGTTGGCAAGGATGTGGAGAAAAAGGAACCGTCGTGCACTGCTGGTGGGAATGCAGACTGGTGCAGCCACTGTGGAGAAGAGTATGGAGTTTCCTCAAAAAACTAAAAATGGAACTCCCATTTGACCCAGTAAACCCACTCCTAGGAATTTATCCTAAGAAATTAGAAACACCAATCTGAAAGGATATATGCACCCCTATGTTCATAACAGCACAATTTACAATAGCTAAGATTTGGAAACAGCCTAGGTGCCTGTGAGAAGGTCACTGGATCAGAAAACGATGGTATATCTACAAAATGGAATAGTATGCTGCAATAAAAAGAAGGAATTCTTACCATTTTCAGCAACCTGGATGGAACTGGAGAGCATTATGCTAAGTGAAATAAACCAGTCAATGAAGGAGAAACACCACATGATCTCACTCATTTGTGGATAATAAAGAACATTATAAACTGATGAATAAAAAGATAGATATAGAGGCAGTAAAGCATCAGACTGTCAAATTACAGTGGAAAGGCTAGGGAGAGGTCGGGGTAGATTAAGAGATCAACCGAAGGACTTGCATGCATACATATAAGCATAACCAATGGACACAAGACACTGGGGGGTTAGGGCATGCATGGAAGTGAGGGGGGGCAATGGGAAGACATATACACATGCAATACATTAAAAAAATTTTAAAAACACATTACTTTCAATTTCGACACAAGCAGAATCTTAACGTTAGAAGACAATCATTTGCCTATCATTCCATGATGAACTATTGGTAATCATGTATGAAAAGTAATCCCTGCATAGTGGCAGTGTGTTTCTGAAGGTATTCTACACACTGTAATTTTTTAAAATAGCATAACATTAAATTGTGAAATAAGCCTTGAAAAGATGTCAGAATTATGCTCTCCAGCTGGTGGAGTACACAGAAAATAAAATATCCCTGCTTCTTCAATAAACTATTACATGAAAAAGGCTTCCTCTAAGCCACACATGCCAAACTGGTGGCAGCCAGCAGACTGCATGCCTCCAGCATGTGACCTCAGTGACCTCATCTATGACTCAATGATCTTGTCTGTAATATGGAGGCAATAATAATACTCTCAACATTGGGTTGTTGTGAGGGTAAACAGACTGATATATGTAAAGAGCTTGGAACTTTGCCGGTGCTGAATATATGCTAACCATGATTCTTAGTATTATTTCACAACTCAAGGTATCAGCACCTGATGGCGGCGCCAACCTAGCCCGCCTGCAGCACAGAAACAGTAGCAGATCCCAGCACTCCACTGGAGGCTCTTTGGAGGAAGGCTTCTGATACATCTTGCTCTATGTCTCCTCTGGGTATCATTCTAGTATTTGTGGCAACCAATAGGCATACAATTACTGTTTCTCAAATATATAATTATGCTTTTCTAATCAAGTGTATATTACATACGAATAAGTCAACCCAAAATACTGCTTCAGCCCTAGCTGGTTTGGCTCAGTGGATAGAGCCTCGGCCTGAGGACTGAAGGGTCCTGGGTTCTATTCCCCTCAAGGGCACATGCAGCCTGATCCCCAATAGAGAACGTGCAGAAAGCAGCCAATCAATGTTTCTCTCTCATCATTGATGTTTCTATCTCTCCCTCTCCCTTCCGCTGAAATCAATAAAAATATATTTTTAAAAAATACTGCTTCACACATATGGTTAGAGAACGCACATCTGATGTGGGAAGCAGGAGAAGGTGCAAAAGGTAACTAAACTTTGAAGCCAATGCATAAGGTAAGCTACGAGAGAAGCAGAACAAAAACAGAAGTTGAGAGAGAGAAAGGAACAATATGAAGTTTCTGAGTGTTGGAGAGGAACTTGTTTATTGATGTTTTAATGGTTGAGTTCAAGTCACCATGATCCTTATACCACTGCAGTGATAAAATAGCTTTATTTAAAGTATAGATACTTGCAATATGCCATAACCATATTCTTTGCTACTATTTAAATTTCTAATAAAAATGTTTAGATGTCAATTTAAAGCATTTTAAAAGGTATAGTTTTTCCAAAAGCTTTCAGGGGGACTGATAAAAAACCAACCTGAAGCATACCCTACAATGCTTGCTTGTTTTTGCCCCTCCCCTCACCTGCCTCCATTCTCGCCCTTGGTTGGAATCACTTAGCCACCCGAGGCAGTGTGTGTGCCATGTCTAGGAGTACAGAGTAAAAAGGGTATGTTTTATGAACCCAACTATCCCAGTAGTTGCTCTGTAAATGTTTCTTAAAATCAACAGAATTAAATTGAAAATAAAATGTTTAAAATTTAAAACAATGTACATAGGATATACAGATAGGCTTCTTTCTCTCTCTCTGTTTTCATACATTTACTGTGATGGTGGATATGGGTGGTCTGCTCTCCAAAGAACAGTCCTTGGCCTCACCCTGCTCCCTTTCCAACACCTTCTTTCTTTTTTTTTAATATTTTTTTATTAATTTTTTATACATATCTTCCCATTGCCCCCCTCCCTCCCAGGCATACTCCAACCCCCCAGTGTCTATGTTCATTGGTTATGATTATATGCATAGATACAAGTCCTTTGATTGATCTCTTATCTACCTCACCTAACTTTAATCTTCCTGCTGTAATTTCACAATCTGTTTGAAGCTTTACTGTCTCTGTATCTATCCTTTTGTTCATCAGTTTATAATGATCTTTATTATCCCCCAATGAGTGCGATCATGTGATGCTTCTCCTTCATTGACTGGCTTATTTCGCTAAGCATAAGGCTCTCCAGTTCCAACCAGGTTGCTGCAAATGGTAAGAATTCCTTCTTTTTGATGGCAGCATAGAATTCCATTGTGTAGATGTACCACAGTTTTCTGATCCACTCATCTGCTGACGGGCACCTAGGCTGTTGTAAATTGTGCTGCTATGAACATAGGGGTGCATAAATCCTTTCTGATTGGTGTTTGTAATTTCTTAGGATAAATTCCTAAGAGTGGGATTACAGGGTCAAATGGGAGATCCATTTTTAGTTTTTTGAGGAAACTCCATACTGTTCTCCACAGTGGCTGCACCAGTCTGCATTCCCACCAACAGTGCACAAGGGTTCCTTTTTCTCCGCATCCTCGCCAACACTTGTCGTTTGTTGATTTGTTGATGATTGCCATTCTGACAGGTGTAAGATGGTATCGCATTGTCGTTTTGATTTGCATCTCTCGGATGATTAATGACTTTGAACATGTTTTCATGTGTCTCTTGGCTTTCCTTCTGTCATCTTTTGAAAAGGTTCTATTTAGGTCTGTTGCCCATTTTTTTATTGGATCCTTCATCTTCCTTTTATTAAGTTGTATAAGTTGGCTGTAGATTTTGGAGATTAAACCTTTATCAGTGATAGCATTTGCAAATATGTTCTCCCATACAGTGATCTTTCTTGTTGTTTTGTTGATGGTTTCTTTTGCTGTGCCAAAGCTTTTTATTTTGATGTAGTCCCATTTGTTTATTTTTTCTTTAGCTTCCATTGCCTTTGGAGCAGTATCAGTGAAGAAGTTCTTTCGGCATATATCTGAGATTGTGCTGCCTGTGGACTCCTCTAGTATTTTTATGGTTTCCCTTCTAATGTTTAAGTCCTGTATCCATTTTGAGTTTATTTTTGTATTTGGTGTAAGTTGGTGGTCCAGTTTCAATTTTTTGCATGTATCTGTCCAATTTTCCCAACACCATTTATTGAAGAGGCTATCTTGGTTCCATTGAATGTTCATGCCTCCTTTGTCAAATATTAATTGAGCATAGTGGTTTGGGTGGATATCTGGGTTCTCTATTCTATTCCATTGGTCTATATGTCTGTTCTGGTGCCAGTACCAGGCTGTTTTGAGAACAGTTGCTTTGTAGTATAGCTTGAAGTCTGGTATTGAGATCCCACCTACTTTATTCTTTTTTCTCAGAATTGCTGTAGCTATCCGTGGTCTTTTTTTGTTCCAGATGAATCTATGAAGAATTCTTTGTAGGTCTGTGAAATATGTCGTTGGTATTTTAATGGGTAGTGCGTTGAATCTGTAGATTGCTTTGGGTAGTATGGACATTTTAATGATGTTGATTCTCCCAATCCATGAGCATGGTATGCTCTTCCATCTGTTAACATCTTCCTCTATCTCTTTTTTCAGTGTCCTGTAGTTTTCTGCATAAAGGTCTTTTACCTCTTTAGTTAGGTTTATTCCTAGGTATCTTAATTTTTTTGGTGCGATGGTAAATGGGATTGCTTTTTTAGTTTCTCTTTCTATAATTTCATTGTTAGTGTATAGAAATGCCACAGACTTCTTAGCATTAATTTTGTATCCTGATACATTGCCAAATTCATTAATTAAGTCAATTAGTTTTGGAATGGAATCCTTTGGGTTTTTTATGTACAATATCATGTCATCTGCAA
>JAAGEH010000289.1:1853843-1944878 GCA_011751065.1 Lasiurus cinereus
TACAGTGATCTTTCTTGTTGTTTTGTTGATGGTTTCTTTTGCTGTGCAAAAGCTTTTTATTTTGATGTAGTCCCATTTGTTTATTTTTTCTTTAGCTTCCATTGCCTTTGGAGCAGTATCAGTGAAGAAGTTCTTTCGGCATATATCTGAGATTGTGCTGCCTGTGGACTCCTCTAGTATTTTTATGGTTTCCCTTCTAATGTTTAAGTCCTGTATCCATTTTGAGTTTATTTTTGTATTTGGTGTAAGTTGGTGGTCCAGTTTCAATTTTTTGCATGTATCTGTCCAATTTTCCCAACACCATTTATTGAAGAGGCTATCTTGGTTCCATTGAATGATCATGCCTCCTTTGTCAAATATTAATTGAGCATAGTGGTTTGGGTGGATATCTGGGTTCTCTATTCTATTCCATTGGTCTATATGTCTGTTCTGGTGCCAGTACCAGGCTGTTTTGAGAACAGTTGCTTTGTAGTATAGCTTGAAGTCTGGTATTGAGATCCCACCTACTTTATTCTTTTTTCTCAGAATTGCTGTAGCTATCCGTGGTCTTTTTTTGTTCCAGATGAATCTATGAAGAATTCTTTGTAGGTCTGTGAAATATATCGTTGGTATTTTAATGGGTAGTGCGTTGAATCTGTAGATTGCTTTGGGTAGTATGGACATTTTAATGATGTTGATTCTCCCAATCCATGAGCATGGTATGCTCTTCCATCTGTTAACATCTTCCTCTATCTCTTTTTTCAGTGTCCTGTAGTTTTCTGCATAAAGGTCTTTTACCTCTTTAGTTAGGTTTATTCCTAGGTATCTTAATTTTTTTGGTGCGATGGTAAATGGGATTGCTTTTTTAGTTTCTCTTTCTATAATTTCATTGTTAGTGTATAGAAATGCCACAGACTTCTTAGCATTAATTTTGTATCCTGATACATTGCCAAATTCATTAATTAAGTCAATTAGTTTTGGAATGGAATCCTTTGGGTTTTTTATGTACAATATCATGTCATCTGCAAGTAAGGACAGCTTTACTTCTTCTTTTCCAATTTGGATGCCTTTTATTTCTTCTTCTTGTCTAATTGCAATGGCTAATACTTCCAGTACTATGTCGAACAGGAGTGGTGAGAGTGGGCATCCCTGTCTTGTTCCTGTTCTTAGGGGAAATGGTTTTAGTTTTTGCCCATTGAGTATGATGTTAGCTGTGGGTTTATCATATATGGCTTTTATGATGTTGAGGTATGATCCTTCTATTCCCACTTTGCTGAGAGTTTTTATCAAGAAAGGATGTTGGATTTTGTCAAATGCTTTTTCTGCATCAATTGATATGACTATGTGATTTTTATCTCTCAATTTGTTTATGTGATGTATCACATTTATTGATTTGCGGATATTGAACCATCCCTGCATTCCTGGGATGAATCCTGCTTGGTCATGGTGTATGATCTCTCTGATGTACTGCTGGATCCGATTTGCTAGAATTTTGTTGAGGATTTTGGCATCTATGTTCATGAGAGATATTGGCCTATAATTATCTTTCATTGTGTTGTCTTTATCTGGTTTTGGTATTAGGGTGATGCTGGCTTCATAGAAGGTGTTTGGTAGTATTCCTTCTTCTTGAATGTTCTTGAATAGTCTGAGGAGGATAGGTTTTAATTCTTCCTTGAATGTTTGGTAAAACTCTCCTGTGTAGCCATCTGGACCCGGGCTTTTATTTGCTGGAAGCTTTTTGATTACTGCTTCAATTTCTTCCATAGTTATTGGACTATTGAGATGTTTGGCTTCCTCCTCATTGAGTTTTGGGAGGTTATATTTTTCTAGGAAAATGTCCATTTCTTGCAGGTTGTCCAATTTGTTGGAATAGAGTTGTTCATAGTATTTTTTAACAATCCTTTGTATTTCCACAGGGTCTGTTGTTATTTCTCCTCTTTCATTTCTGATTTTGTTTATTTGGGTCTTCTCTCTTTGCTTCTTGGTGAGCCTGGCTAGGGGTCCATCAATCTTGTTTATCCTTTCAAAGAACCAGCTCTTTGTTTTGTTGATCTTTTGAATTGTTTCTTTGGTCTCCAAGTTGTTTATCTCCGCTCTGATCTTCACTATTTCCTTACTTCTGAGTACACTGGGCTTTTCTTGTTGCTCACGTTCTAGCTCTTTGAGTTGTAGGTTTAGGTGATTTATTACCATTATTTCCTGTTTTTTGCAGTAGGCTTGTAGGGCTATGAACTTCCCTCTCAAGACTGCTTTCACTGTGTCCCATAAATTTTGTATTGTTGTGTTGTCATTGTCATTTGTTGCCATGATGTTTTTTATTTCTTCCTTGATCTCTCTGGTTACCCAGTCATTGTTTAAAAGCATGCTGTTTAGTCTCCATGTGTTTGATTTCTTTCTATTGTTTTTATTATAGTTGATTTCCAGTTTTATGCCACTGTGGTCTGAGAAAATGCTTGATATGATTTCTATCTTCTTGAATCTGAAGAGACTTTTCTTATGACCCAACATATGATCTATCTTTGAAAATGACCCATGTGCATTGGAGAAGAATGTATATTCTGTGGCTTTGGGGTGAAATGTTCTGAAGATGTCAATTAATTCCATCTGGTCTAGTGAGTCATTTAGGATTGATGTTTCTTTGCTGATTTTTTGTTTAGAGGATTTGTCCAATGGTGACAGTGGGGTATTAAAGTCTCCTACTATGATTGTATTGCTGTCAATCTCTCCCTTAATATCCTCCAAGAGTTTTTTTTGTGTATTTAGGTGCTCCTATATTGGGTGCATATATGTTTACCAGAGTTATTTCTTCTTGTTGGATTGTTCCCTTTAGTATTATGAAGTGGCCTTCTTTATCTCTTGTTATGTCCTTCACTTTGAGATCTAATTTGTCAGATATAAGTATTGCAACCCCAGCTTTATTTTCATTTCCATTTGCCTGAAGTACCATGTTCCATCCCTTCACCCTCAATCTGTGTGCGTCTCTTTTCCTAAGGTGGGTTTCTTGCAGACAGCAGATATATGGATCATGTTTTCTTATCCATTCGGTTACCCTATGTATTTTGATTGGAGCATTTAATCCGTTTACATTTAAAGTTATTATTGATAAGTACTTATCTCTTGCCATTTTTAGTCCTTACCCCCGAGTTCCTTCTTTGCTTCCTCTTTCTTTTTATTACAGCAGACCTTTTAACATTTCTTGCATTGCTGGTTTGGTGGTAATATATTCCCTTAGTCCTTTTTTTCTCTGTGAAGCTTCTGATTTCACCTTCAATTTTGATTGAAAGCCTTGCAGGGTACAGTATTCTTGGATTCGGACCCTTCCTTTGCATGACTTTGTATATTTCATTCCATTCTCTTCTGGCCTGATGAGTTTCTGTTGAGAAGTCAGTAGCTAGTCTTATGGGGGTTCCTTTGTAGGTAACTTTCTGTTTCTCTCTGGCTGCTTTTAAGATTCTTACTTTGTCATCGGTGTTTGCCAATTTAATTATAATGTGCCTCAGTGTCGGTTTGTTGGGGTTCATTTTGCTTGGGACTCTGTGAGCTTCTTGGATTTGTGTGGGTTTTTTCTTTTCTATATTGGGGAAATTTTCTGTCATTATTTCTTCAAACACGTTCTCTAATCCTTGTTCAGTTTCCACTCTTTCTGGAACCCCAATTACGCGGATGTTATCCCAAAGTTCCCTTAGACTCTCCTCTTGCTTTTTAACTTTTTTTCTAGAAGCTGCTGTACTTGGGTATTTTTTCCTACCGTGTCTTCTAGCTCACTGATGCGGTCCTCTGCTTCTTCTAGTCTACTTTTGATGCTTTCTATTGAGTTCTTTATAGCAGTGATGTCATTATTCATTTCTTCTTGTTTATTCTGCACCCCCTCTAGTTTCTTCTGCATTTCTTCTTGTTTATTCTGCACCTCCTCTAGTTTCTTCTGCATTTCTTCTTCACGCTTCTTCACCTCCTCTAGGTTCTTATTCGTTACCTCTTGGCTCTTACTCATATTGTCAAATTTGTCTTCCATTCTTTTCAACCACATTATGATAATTTCTCTGAATTCTTTCTCTGGTAGGCTTATTTGTGGTTCTATTTCGTTTACTTCCTTTTCTGGTGAAACCTACCTTTCTGTCTTTTGTGGGCTGTTTCTTTTTCTGACCATGCTCTTTCTTCTCTGGGTGTCTGGTTATGTAGTGCTCTCTCCTACGTTGACTGAAAGGCACAAACTACAACACGACCAGCTACAGCACACAAGGCACTGAGTAGAAATGTATTCAAGATGTTAATAATCACAAATAAGGTGACCACCAATGAAGGACAAATTAGGGGTAAATAGAGAAAGAAGAAGAGGAAAATGAGGAAGAAAGAAAAGAAAGAAGTGCCAAAATCAAATTGGGAGAGTGAGGGAAAAAAAGATAAATAAATGAACAATAAAATAAAATAAAATAAAATAAGAAAATAAAAAGGAGAAAAAGGAGAAGGAAAGAGGAAGAGAAAAAAGTCAGAGAGAAAAGAAAGTTTATAAGAGAGAAAAGAGGAACAAAATATAGATGTCAGGAGAGAAGTTCAATAGAACAGTCACTAATCCCAATAAAGGCCAGCAACCAGTACCTAGAGATTGATGCAAATTGCAAATAGCAACTGGTATCGAGGGAGATGAGGGAAAAGAGAGGTAGAAAACAAAGCAAGCAAAAAGCAAAATAAAACAAGTAGAATAAACTAAAACAATCTCTCAAAAAAAATTTTTCAAAAAATCGATATAATCACTTTTCAGGCAAATAGCAACAAAAGGACATAGAGAAAAAACAACTTTTTGGCTAATGAAGACAAGAGGGGAGAGGTTTGTGTGGACTTGTAGTAGGGGATTTGAAATTAGATATATAAATGGGGTGAAATTTTAACCAGGTAAAGAGAAAAATAGGGAGAATCTAAAGTTGGAAAAGGGAAAGAGAAACAAGACAGCAAAATGGGGAAAGTTAGGAGGAAAGTGTTGGCATAAAGGTGGAGTTGAGTTGGAGTAAAATTATGCTAAAGGGAAGATGAAAATAGAATGTAGAACTCTAATCCCGAAATAAAATAAAGAGAAAACAAAATGACACTTTTTTTTTCCAAAAACGGTAAAGTACTAGTAGTAATTAATAATACTAGTTTAAAACAAAAATGTAGTAATTATAAAGGTAAAATCAATTGAGGCAGAAAGAAAAAAAATATTCTTTTAATTAAAATATGTGAAAATGAAAAATAAAGAATTAAAAATTAAGAAAAAGAAAAAAGAAAAAAGGAAAAAAAAAAAGAAGAAGAAAAATAGAAAGGTCCTTCACTTCCACTATTATTCTGCTTGGCACTCCTGTTTCCCAGTAGGGGAGGTATTGCAGTTCCCTGTGTTCCCCTCTTGGTGTTTTAATCTCTTTATTCTCTTGTGGTTATGCGAGAGTCAATTTGTGTGTCATCCATTGGGTGGCAGTGTTTCGGAATTGATCTCTGAGACAAAGCACAGGACCTCTCTAGGCTGTGCTCAGATCCTGCTACTCTGTGGTTCCAAAACCAGTTTGTGGGGGTTTTGCAGCCTGGACACTGCAATAACTCCCAGGTTGTCCCTCTGCCCCAGAGAAAAAGAGAGAGAAAAAAAAAAGAGTCGTTTTCTGGAGCTCTCCTCTGTCAACAGCTCAGAGGGTTTGCCTTCACACTCAGGGATCACGCCCTGACCACCTCCTCGGACATCTCCAGAGGCAGCTTTCCCGCAGCCCGGCTCCCACAGTGTCCGAGTCTCTGCCCTGCGGGGGTAGGAGACCACACCCTGGCCCAGGCGAAATCTGACCCTTCCACGCGCACGCGCGCGTGCAGTGTGGATCTCTGAATCCTCAGTCTGCGAATCTGTGCTGCCTGGGAAGCCGCGCTCTGGGTCCTGGCTGCTCTGTGGGTGCCTCCGTCAGCCGCAGCCTTCAGACCTCGGCAGACATCCACCTCCCCCTTAAGTCAGGCGCAATCTGACCTTTCCGTTCGCTCTGTGGATCTCTGATTCCGCCAAGTGTCTGCGCCGACTGGAGAGCGGACCTTTCCGTTCGCTCTGTGGATCTCTGATTCCGCCAAGTGTCTGTGCCGACTGGAGAGCGGAGTTCTGGGTCCCCGGGCTCCTGGCTGCTCGATGGGTGCCCAGCCGAAGGCTTCAGACCGCCACAGACATCCACCTCCCACTGCAAGATGGCTCGGGCTCCGCATTCGCGCTGGTGGCTCCGGCCGACAAAAACCCCGTGGCAGTGGGGCTGCCTGGCCAGGAGAGCCCCTTCCAGCAGTTCTCCGCCTTCCCCTGGAGGACAACTGACTCCTAGCTTGCCAACAAACACTCCCAATGCAACTCTCAGCCGCTTTCTCTCCCTCTGCCCAGCGACAAAGCTCCAGACGCATCCGTCTACTCCGCCGCCATTTTCCAAGCCCTCCCAACACCTTCTTTCTAACCAGTGAGCTGCATGAAGGCTGCTCCATGTTTTCTGTAGATTGGCAGTTTGGCATTGGCAGAAAGCTTCTTGGAAACTAATGGTACTAATCCTATCTAATAAAGAGGGAATATGCTAATTGACCCTCACACCATCGCAAAGATGGCAGTGCCCATAGCCAATAAGAAGGGAATATGCTAACTGATTGCCCTGCCCTCAAAGATGGTAGCTCCCACAGCCACAAGCTGGCAGCACCCAGTCCCCTCAGCCCCCCAGCCACCCAGGGCCAGCCTAAGGCACAGGCAAGCCTTGGATGGCGGCTGCCAAGCTGCCCAGGGCCTCTTGAGGCTCAGGTAACCAGGGCCTGCTGAGGCTTGTGCTCCTGGCAGTGGCAACAGCAGAGGTGTGATGGGGTGTTGCCTTCCCCTGATCTCCAGGGCTCTGGTTTGACACTGGCTCTGTTCCCAAGCTTCCTATCCCCTGATCCCTCCCGCCTCTGAGGGCTCCCAGACTGTGAGAGGGGGCAAGCCAGGCTGAAGGACGCCCCTCCATTGCATGAATTTTCATGCATGGGGCCTCTAGTGACATATATTTGTGGACCAATGACCAGGGCCCCTTCACCTACATGATCTAATTTGATCCCAAGTACAGTCTTCAGTTTAGGAACAAAGTGCTTTCTGCAAAGTGCACAAATTCAATCCCTACAACTCTAGAGACTCAAGTGCAGCTTCCTGAATTATTCTCAAAGATGAACTCACTCTAAGTCCAAAGACTTGCTTGGAATGATTTTCAAATTTAATTACATCAAAATTCTTCCTTCAGATACATTTTCTTGTTACATTTCAGAAGACGGGGGTGGGGGGTGAGAGGGGGCATAATACGGTAGTGATTTTGGGACGGGTTGGTTTCACTGTTTTATGATAAAAATCTTGATCTGGAAAGCATGTCAATAAAACTATGATAATAGAAGTAAAATCGCTTGTCTAAGATGAGTCACAGTCAAAAGCACATCCAGACTTTTCTCCCACAGCAGCACACAGATTAAGGTCTGACTGCATATAGACTGTCTCAGGCACCAAGAAAACGCAAACCCTTGATGAAAACTCTGCATGGCCCATAGCTCTCCCTTTATGCATTAGAGGGATACCAAGCAGGAAAAGATGCATCCCCAACTGTGAGGAAATTTAGTCTTCTGTGTAAAAAAAGATTGCATTCAGAGATCAAAGAAATAGATAACAATTACCCAGCAGAATGTGGAAAGGGCTACATAGCTTAATACTATGTATGCCACAGTGATTTAAATCAGCAGAATGACATGGGACTGGAAGATAAAACTGAGAGAAAGGCCTTCTGGTCGGTGTCTTGTTATGGGCCAGCCACGAAGGAACGGGGACAGGCAGGTGGGCAGAACAAAAAGGCAATGGGTGGAGCAATGCCTTTGCCAGGAGGGCTAGAGAGAAGCACTGGAGTTGCGTAAGCCAGGCCATTATGGCAGGTCTGCTACCAGACAGTCCGCATGGAGGGAGGCAAGCTGTATGAGTAAACTGCAGATAAGAAGCCACATGCTAACTATTGAAATTTCATTCCTTCAAGGCCCTCACTCACGGTTAGCCACGTTCTGGATAAGGAGGCACATCTGCTAGATAGGGCTACTCAATCCTCTTTGGCAAGCCTGAGGTTCCTGGGGTTCTACCAATATGTCTCCCTGGGATCCAAGAAGTGTCTTCGGCCTCGAAGTCAGCACAGAGCCTGGTTAGTTGAATGGTGGCTTCTTTGCATCTAAAATGTCCTGTCAGAGAGGCGAGGAGCCCTGTCCCAGTCTCCAAACCTCCCATGTGGGCTCAGGGGGCCTTGGCAAAGCCTACCTTGGCTGTAAAGCTGGTCACTGAGTGTTGGTGCCCAGTCCTCAAGCACACCCACCTCACCACACAGTCTCTGAGTGCAGACTCACCACCACACAGTCCCCAGTGTGTCACATCTCTGAGGGCTACTCAGGACTCCATTCCCAGCCCTCCTGGGACATGCACTCTCATCCTCTCCATCTGCTCCCTACACCCCAAGTCCTCTATTGTATTGGTGGCTCTGGTTTGACACTGGCTCTGTTCCCAAGCTTCCTGCCTCCCTCCAGCTGTCCAGGTTTCATTCTTCCCAGGCCTGAGACGCCCACAGGGAGGGGAGGAGGAACGCAGCCTGCTTCTGTCCCTGGGCTCTGCTCCTAGGAATCTGGCAGACCACGTGCTACTGAGCACAGGGCTTGTAACATTTTGGCTCTCCAAATGAGCAGTTCCTTAACTGGTGTCACAAGTCCTGAGCCAAAACAGACCTCATAGCCTAAGGGGACTGGTCCCAAGTGAAGCCACCTCCTGCAAGTCTACTTTTTTTTTAAACTGCTTATTAGAGAGGAAAGAGAGAAATAGGAAGATAGAAACACTAATGAGAAACATCATAGATGGGCTGCCTCCTGCATGCCCCTACTAGGGATCGAGCCTGACACTCAGGTGTGTGCCCTGACCAGAAATTGAACCAGTGACCTCATTGTTACAGGGGTAGACACTCAGCTCCTGAGTCTCACCAGCCAGGCCAGAGCTTCTTTCTGAGTCCAGATAGATAGGAGCCAGATGATGGAGTCTGCCGCCGCTCTCGCTCCCTCAGTTTGAGTGATTAGGCAGACTTAGTATTTCTCTGATTTTTATCTATGCCACAGATAGTATTTCCACAAAATTAAGGGGGGAAACTTCTACCACTCAAATATGTTCACTGGTTTAAGTTTTATATAATTATTTCCTGTGCTTATTGCTATGGATTTCTTTTATACAAAGTTTATCAGCTGCCTTGTAGTACTCTAGAACAAAGCTGAAAGTGTTGCCATTTAAAACCACCAACAGCCCAGCTGGTGTGGTTTAGTGGTTGAGCATCAACGATTCCCAGTCAGGACAGAGGCTGAGATTTCTGGCTTGATCCCCAGGAGTGGCATGCAGGAGGCAATCAATGATTCTCTCTCATTATTGATGTTTCCATCTCTCCCTCTCCCTTCCTCTCTCTGAAACCAATCCTATCTAATAAAGAGAGGAATATGCAAATTGACCGTCACACCATCACAAATATGACAACACCCACAGTGGAGATGGGGTTCCTATAACACAAGATGGCTGCACCCATAGCAGAGGCTGAGTTCCCATGACAGTCTTAACAAGCAATCAGCAGGGACCTGAGGCTGCAACCCCCATCCAGTGGGGCTTGACATCCCCCACCTGGCAGGGCTTGAAGGGGAACCTGAGGCTGCACCCCTTTCCTAACGCTGGACTGGGGGACCTGAGGTTGTACCCCCCACCTGATGGAGATTAATGGGGGACCTGAGACTATGACCCCACCCCACCTGGCACCAGGCCAGGGGACCTGAGGCTGCATCCCCTGTCTGGCGGGGCTTGACAAGGGTGGGACCAGCTGGGTCTGGGTCTTGAGGCACTTCAGGTGGTCAGGGATTTGACTCTGGGTCCTGTGGCCCACCCCAAACTGTTTTATTATACATTTTACTAATTTTCTCTCATGTCTGAACTTCTATTATAGAGAATGGGCAAATAACAATATTAAAATATTTCCTCTAATTAATCCCCTTTTAATGTACATGAATTTCATGCACCAGGCCACTAGTAAAAACATAAAAAAAGAAATAACTCCTTTTAACAAATAAAAATATAGGAGAAACCAAGATGGCAGCATAGGTGAACATATAAACTGCTGCCTCGTACAACAATTTCAAAATTACAGTTAAAAGACAGAATGGACAACATCCAGAACCACAGGAAAGCTGGCTGAGTGGAAATTCTACAACTAGAAGGAAAGAGAGGGGCTCACGGAGACTTAGAAGAGCTACAAAAAGCTGAGGTATGGAGACATGGGTGTGGAGAGGATGGGCAGCGGAGTGCCTGGCTGCTGCCTCTAGAGGGAGAGGGACAGAAACTCCCGACTCACTGAACCCCAGTTCTGGGCGACACTCATACTGGGAGAGTCTGAACTGTCAGGAAAAAGGAGGAGTGCATGGAAACTTAGGGGAGCTGTGAAAGGCAGAGGTCTGGAGGCATGCGCAAGTGCCTAACTGCTGATTGTGCTGCTGGCTTTCTCTAACGGGAGGAAGATAGAACCTCCCAACTGCGCTGAAATCCAGTTCCGACTGCACTGAATTCCAGTTTTGGATGAGACCCTGGGAACCCAGACTCATACGGGTCCTCAGAGCACACGGAAACTCATGCGAGCTGCAAAAGGCATAGGTCTGGAGGCAAGTGAGCACAAGTGTGTGTAGAGAGGGCTGCAGCAATTATTGAGGGAGACTGAGACAAAGGGGCCGTGTAGGGCAGGACTGATGGGAAGCCAAGGCTGCCTGCTCAGTCCTGAGACTCTGCCCCATCCAAGCTGAGCACAGAGGCTTTTGCAATTTTACAAGTCTTGTATCATAAGGCTGATTCCAGCATAGAAGTTCTCCCAGCATAGATGCAGCTGATCCAGTGGTTCTCAACCTTCCTAATGCCGCAACCCTTTAATACAGTTCTTTATGTTGTGGTGATCCCCAACCATAAAATCATTTTTGTCACTACTTCATAACTGTAATTTGCTACTGTTATGAATCTTAATGTAAATATCTGTGTTTTCTGATGGTCTTAGGAGACCCTGCTAGCTGTTCGCGACCCACAGGTTGAGAACCACTGCTCCCAACCAATTGGCTTGGAAGTCAATCCCCCCCCAGTGATACCAACAATCAAGACTTAACTACAACAAGATTGTACACACAGTCCACAAAGGGGTGCACCAAGAGAGTCCACTTCAGGTAACTGGGGAGGTGGAGCTACTGAGCCATATAGGACACCTAGCACACAAAGCTACTCTACCAACTCAGGGAAGCAGCAAAAATGTGAAGACAAAGGAACAGATCACAAAGGAAAGAAATGAAGGAAAACAAATGACTGGGTATAGAGTTCAAAACCACACTCGGGTTTTTCAAGAATTTCCTAGAAAAGATCGATAAATTTAGCGAGACCCAAGAGGAGATGAAAAAGAACCAACTAGAAATTAAACATACACTGACTGAAATAAAAAAATATTATACAGAGACCTAACAGCAGACTAGAGGAAGGCAAGAATCAAGTCAAAGATTTGAAATACAAAGAAACAAAAAACACTCAACTGGAAAAGAAAAAAGAAAAAAGAAAAAAAAAAGTGAAGATAATGTAAGGATCCCCTGGAACAACTTCAAGCATACCAACATCAGGATTATGGGGGTGCCAGAAGAAGAGAGAGATCAAGATACTGAAGAAATAATGACTGAAAACTTCCCCCACCTGGTGAAAGAAATAAGTTTGCAAATCTAGAAAGTTCACGGAACTCCAAACAAAAGGAATCCAAAGAGGACCACACCAAGACACATCATAATTAAAATGCCAAGAGCAAAAGACAAATAGAGAATATTAAAAGCAGCAAGAGAAAACAGTTAATTACCTACAAGGGAGCACTCATTTGATTGTCAGCTGATTGGCAATGAAATATTCAAAGTGATGAATAGCAAGAACCTACAACCAAGATTACTCTACCCAGAAAAGCTATCATTCAGAATTGAAGGTCAGATAAACAGTTTCACAGATAAGAAAAAACTAAAGGAGTTCATCAACACCAAACCAGTATTATATGAAATGCTGAAAGGTACTCTTTAAGAAGAGGAAGAAGAAAAAGGTAAAGAAAAAATTATGAACAACAAATACATATCTATCAACAAGTGAATTTAAAAATCAAGTGAATTAAAAATCTGATGAACAGAATAAACTAGTGAATATAATAGAATCAGGGGCATAGAAAGGGAATGGACTGACAATTCTCAGGGGGAATGGAGTGAGAGAGATACAGGGAGAGACTGGACAAAAATCATACACCTATGGATGAGGAGAATGGGAGGGAGGAGGTAAGGGCAGAAACGGGTGGGAGCAGGGTGGAGGGGAGCTATGGGTAGGTGAGGGAGAAATAATTGTGATAATCTGAACAATAAAGATTTATTAAATAAAAAATAAATAAAAATATAAAACCATCAACAGACACATCTTCTCTGTGTAAAGTAATTTCAAATTCCCTTCTGAAACTTGATTACCAAAATATTGGCTCCCTTGTGGTAAAACAGGCATTGAGCAGCCTGTGGAATACATGTTGGATGGCTAAACATGCTGTGGGGTGTTTGGATTCTGCAAAGTTTCCCAATTCTGGACACATTTCTTTTTCTTTTTTTAAAGTATGAGCATTTTTTTTATTGATTGGAGAGAGAGAGAAAAAAAAAAAACACGTCAATTTGTTGTTCCACTAATTTATGTATTCATTGGTTTATTCTTGTATGTGCCCTGACTGGGCTCAAACCTGGAACCTTGGCATAGCAGGACGATGCTCTAACCAGCTGAGCTATGGCCAGGGTTGCACACATTTCCTGATGCATTGTCAGCAGCAGACTGGCGTGATGTGCCTCGGCTGACTGCAGTGTCCTTCATCTGAGTGCAGATGACAAAACACCACCTGTCCCTCTCAGGAAGGCTCTGAAACTATTTTGAATAAAGAAAGGTGGTTTCACTGAAGTTTTACATAACCTATATAACGTTGGCAAAGATTCTGAAAAAAAATTTTGTTTGATAGTTTTCTCGTAACAAGGATGTATGGTGAAATGACTTTCTAATTTAGAGACTGGAGGTGTTTGATGATTTGTTTCAGAGAACCTGAGGCTCCAATCCGAAGTCTGTTGTAGTTATGTTACTGGTACTTCTTTGCAAAACATAATTAATGACCTATGTTATTAGATATAGTGTATAGTCACGGCTCCCCTACCAGAGAGGGCAAAGCATTACATTAATAAATAGCTGAATGTGCCTGGCTGGTGTGGCTCTGTGGTTGAGAGTCGACCTCTCAACCAGGAGGTTGTGGTTCAATTCCTGTTCAGGACACATGCCCGAGTGTGGGCTTGATCTCCTGTGTGAGGTGTGCAGGAGGCAGCTGATCAATGATTCTCATCACTAATGTTTCTATCTCTCCTTCTCCCTTCCTCTCTGAAATCAATTTTTAAAAACGATATTTAAAACTAACAAATAAATAAATAAATGGCTGAAGTTTGGCAAGTTAATATATTTATCAGAGCATCAAAATCCTCCTCTAGTTAGGATTTTTTTTTTTAATTAAATGTCTGGAAGCTGCTTTGGATAGTGCCTGGGACGCAGTAGGATTGCAAGGTGACAGTGAAGGTGACTTGGCTAGGCGTGTGGCTGCAGGCAGACTTGCTCATCGTCATCCCATTCCTGCTAACTCACATGTGTCAGTGTTACCGAGCACCTGCCATGGAGCCTGGAGAGACACAGTCAGGCAAGCGAGCCTACAGTGTCTGCCCTAGGTGCCTCGGGGGTACCGGGCACTCGGCAGTCTGAGGTTCAGGAAAGCCTCCCTGCTTTCTCTGAGCATGTGAAGAATGGTTAGGAGTTGGCCAGACAGAAAATGTGGGGAAACATATTTCAGGCTAGGGGAGAACCCCAAAACATGCCTGGAGGTAAGGGAGAACCTGGAGCCTTTGAGTAATTGAAGATTATTCAACGAAGCTGAAGATTAGATGGGGTTAGGAGTGTTTACAAATGCGACTGAGAAATCAGCAGGGACTGGGTCATACCTGGCCCTGTAGAACACGGGTAGAGTCTGTGACTTATCCAAAAAGCCATGGCGAGTCATGGAAGGTTGTATGTAAAACAGCTTGGTTGGATTTGTGTTTTAGAAGCATCACATATAATGTGGGAAATGAGTGGACTGAGAAGCTGACACAATGTGCACAAAGGTGATGGTGATGTGGATTGTGGCCATGGCGATGGGAATGGAGTTAGTAGGTGGCTGAGGGGGTTAGTGACTTCCACGGGACATGGTGATATATACGAGGGAGTGTGTAGTGACAAAGCAGTTTCGGAATGATGGCCTGGCTGACTGACCATTGGGGTTTCTGTTCACCAGAAGGAACACAAGGAAGAACAAATTTGGGGAGAAAGATAAGAGTTAGTTTGAAATGTCCACAGAGCATCTGGAGACATTCCAATCCAGAAGGGGCCTGGGGTGGTTCAGTATATTGGGGAATAATCAGCACATAGCTGGTAATTAAAACCATGGGAGTAAAAAAACAGGAAGCAATATAAAGAGACACTTTCTGGGTCAGAATCTCATGAAACTGACACTTATGAGATGAACTGAGGAAAAGAGATCCCCAAAAGGGACTGAAAAGGAATGACCAAACAGGAAACAGACAGATCAGGGGAATCAGGTCACCAAGTCAAGGGAGAAAAGTATTTCAAGAAGGTCATAAAAGTCACAGGGAAAGTATCTCAAGAAGACAAATGATATGAAATGATATTTAAAAACCAAGTAAGAGACCTAATTATTGTTTTCAAGAGCAAAGAGGTATAAGCACATCTAAATTCCACAAACATGCACAGATATACTGTCATGCTCACACACATTCACATCCTTTAATCCTCAAACAGCAGGTTAGTGTTCCTCTGAGATTCACTCAGGTCTACTTGCTGCTTTCCTTCTTTCTGCCCACCCTTTGCAGCTCACTGCCTTTCACCCGCTGCCCCCACCATGCCAAACACAAAGAGGAGAGAGAATGGGGGAGGAGCAACTTTGGGTTCTATGACCTTGGCTAAATCCACTTCAGTGGGATCTTGGTTATACCTGCTGTTCCAAAACCTCCTAGTGGAACATAAAATTATCATTTAAAATATAATTTATAGAGGCAAAATGCTAAATTGTCCAAATGAAGTTATAAAGTTTAATTCTAATTTCCTAACAACTCAAATGACCTTTGAAAATTTAAGATCATGGACTATGCACTTCAATATTTCAGAACTTTTATTATTATTGGCTTTGCTTTAGACAAATCATCTAGACAGAGAACAAGATGAAAGTATGCATAGCTTAATTTCCTTGTATATTTAAGTGATAAAAATTATTTATTAAGGAAAAATGCAGTTGGAAAGGTTTATTGCAAAGAAAATGACGGACCTATTTCAAAGTCCAAGTATAACTCAGAAATGCAAGGTCTGATTGGTTAAGGGTTTCAATGTATAAAATTTTATATTTCATTTCTTTTAAAACATATGGTTTAGTTAAAAGAAATAGAACTTACTTGGATAGCAGACGAACGTGAAATTATGTGACTCATATCCTAGCTAAATTCTTGTGATGAGTAATCTTATTTTATCTTGGATTAACCCCACAATTTGATACAGTTATGGGTTTAAAGTAGGAGTTGTGAGTTGTATGATTCAAATGATCTGTGAGTACAATATAACCAATCCATTTATACTAATAAAAGGGTAATATGCTAATTAGACCAGAAAGACCAGATGTCTTCCAGACATCCTTCTGGACAAAGCCATGGTGGTGGGGACTGAGGCAGTTAAGAGTGATCAGGCTGGCAGGGGAGAGCAGTTAGGGGCTATCAGGCAGGCAGAGGCAGTTAGGGGTGATCAAGCAGGTAGGGGATCAGTTAGGGGCATCAGGCAGGCAGGCAGGTGAGCAGTTAGGAGCCAGCAGTCCTGGATTGTGAGTTGGAATCCCCCAAGGGGTCTCAGATTGGAGAGAGTGCAAGCTGGACTGAGGAACCCCCCATTCCTATATGAATTTCATGCACCAGGCCTCTAGTTACTTTAATAAAAATCTGAAACTATGAAGACAATTTCTAATGATCTCCATCACCGGTAATGTGAGCCATGTTCCCATCCTGAAGAGGCCTGGGACCTTCCCAAGTCCTAAAAATACAAAGATGGAGAAGATGAGCTTGCCAGCAAAATTATCCAACAGCTCCTCACACAGGCAGCCTGTGAGCTTTAGAAATGTAAGAGGTAACCAACAGGAACCAGCATGGGTGCAGTACAAACACATTTTGCCAGGTAATCCAATATCCTATCAGAATAGGTTATTAATAGGTCATTAATGGGCTTATAGGGCTGATGGAATACAGGGACCCTAAAAAGGTGAAAAATAATTGATTTAGCCATGATAGTATGCAGGTATTCTATTTACAATGACATAATTTACTATGACTTTGCATAGTCAATCATTCAACAAATATTGACTGAGCTCTTACTTTGTGTCTTGCACTATGCTGAGGGATATAGCCACATCTTTCAATGTTATTCTGTGAGGCAGAAACTGTTATCATCAAGAAGCACCAGACAGCATCCATTCACGTTCTGACACTGTCCCTTACATGGTGAGTGATGTTGAGAAAGCCACTTGCTCTCTGCCTCGTGTTGCTCAGCTGTAAAATGATAAAGACAGAACCTACCTTGTACAGGGGTTGTGAAGATTAAATGAGTTAACGCATATAAACATCTTAGAGACTGGCTGGGATGAGTATCAGTTCTCACAGCTCATTTAGAGAGGTGAGTGCTGGGCCCAACACTTCAGGCTCCAGGCCAGGATCCCCCTAACCAGTGATGTCTAATTTCAAAGCCCCTGCATGATCTCCTACAAAATCACATTTTAAAAAATTAGTGGCATTCTTAGATGACTTCAAAGGACCTACCACTTCATTACACCTTGTGTAATGATGTATGTTATGCCTAATATGTCTGGGAAACTATATCTGGCTCCTGTGCTGAAAGTTGCCCAGAGGCCAAGAAAGTGACTTAGGACATTGATTTTGCAAATCCGAAGGCTACGCAGCCCTCACATCTATAAAGGCATGTTGTTGTACCTCTGGAGAGTGACATGTGTTGATCTCATTTAAGAATATTGTCATAGAGCCCTAGCCAGTTTGGCTCAATGGATAAGTCATTGGCTTGTTGGCCTGTGGACTGAAGGGTCCTGGGTTTGATTCTGGTCAAGGGCATATGCCTGGGTTGTGGGCTCGACTGAGTAGGGAGTGTGCACGAGGCAGCCGATCAATAATTCTCTCTCATCCTTGATGTTTCTCTCTCTCCCTCGTCTCTTCCTCTCTGAAATCAATAAAAATATATTTCTAAAAAGAGTATTGTAACAGAGGAAACTCAGTAAGAACAGTAGCTACTGTTTATTATTGCTAAATATGGACTGAGGCCTGTTCATTTTTTATTTCTTTTCAGAGAAGTTTACAACTTGCCCAAGGCCACCCAGCTAGTACACTGCAGAGCTGGAATTTGAACCAAGCCTGGCCTCTTCATCCATGAAATTCCCACTCATGAAACCATGTACAGGTATGAGAAATATTTGTCAAAGAACCTCAAAAGGTCACCTATTTATCTCCAGTAACCTTGCTCACAGCCTCAGTAATCACTCTGAATCCTAAAGTCTGCTTACTCAATCTTTCATCCCCACTTCCCAGGTTTGCTCATCAGACTGGCTCCTCCCAGATTATGCCGCCTGCACAGTGACCTCCTGCCCCTCTCACAGCCTTGTTTGACTCTCCTCTGTATCGCGCATCACTCATTGCTTCTCTGCTGATTACTGTACTCCATCGCCTCTATAACGTAAGCTTCAAGGCCATTTTGTTTATTGCATTGTCTCAGTGCTTAGGATTGTCTGGCACATAGTGGATCCACAGAAAATATTTACAGAAGTGTCTAGACTCCTACAGATATTTACTTGTTATACAATGTGATCTTTATCAGTAATATCAGAAACAATAATTAAAGAAAAATGCCTCCATCAGTCATAATATATAATCTCTATTCATTTCAATCTTCCCTTCAGTCCTTGTTTTTAATCAACACTGGTATTTCTTTTTACAAGTAAGTACTCATAACTGAGATTCCAACATGCATTCTTCCTGTAGATAACACTATCATATGAGATTTTTTAAAAAGTCCATTCTGAGTGGAATTTTGTTTGTTAATGACTTTCAACAAACTATACTTGCAGGCTCAGTTTCTGGTGTTTTGTTTAAGGAAAAGCAAAGTTGGTCCAGGCTTTTCCATTCAAACGTTAGAAGTCGTTTCCCCTGCATTTTATACTCCCAGAGGTAGAAATTACAGTTCTAGTCTGGCAGTACTCAACTTCAGCAAGAACCTTGAGATACAAATAATGTTTCTCTTTCAGGCAACCCTCTTAGAGACCATTTAAGAGTTTCCTGGTTACTAAAGAAAGCACACATCAGTGTTACCCATCTAGCATTTTATGTTCTACCAATTCCTTCCCAAAATATTTTAGCAGCATTCTGATGAATTCAGAGGTTGCAAGAATGCAAATGGAGATTTGCTTTGCACTGACGACAAGGTGGGAATAGGCCAGTGAAGTGAGAACTCCAGAAATAACGCAGCTGCCGAAGAACTGGTGTTGAAAACTGTGCTCGCTGCCTACTGCTTCTCAGCAGCGCAAACAACACACATGTACCATCTGTTTCTGAGTCAGGAACCAGGCACAGTGGACGGGTTTGCCCATGGGCCCCTTTCCAAGCCACAGGTGAAGATGTCAGCTACTGCTGGGTCTCACCTGAAAGCTCAACTTGGAAGGCTATTTCCAAACTCACCTATGTGACATTGCTATTCAATTCTGTTTGGGCTGTGGATCGTGGGCCCCCTTAACAAAGGGGAATCTTGTAGCCAACAAAGGAGAGAATCTTCTAGCAAGATGGAAGTTACATTCTCTTGTAATCTAATGCCAGAGGTGTCATCCTCTCAATGTTGAGATATCTATTGGTTACAGGCACATCACTCAAAGTGGGAGGATCATAGAGGCCCTGAACACTAGGGGATGGAGACCAGAGGGCCCAGCTTAGTGGCTGCCTACCACCGACTTCATTTCTCAGAATAATACTGTATTGCTTGTTAAAGAGGTAGGCCTACCTGACACCAGCACTGGCCTTGGCTGTCCACTGTGACCTCACAGAGAGTCTGCATCATTTGGTATCTGCTCACTTCTACTGAAGCGGCTGCTTCTGAAACAACCTAAGCCTCCTTCCTGGGCACCTTTAGGGCGAGAAAAACAAGGACTAAAGTAACTTGAATAAAGAGCTGATCAGGGATAGAGATGCAGCAACCTGGGCTTTGGGGCACAAGCAGAATGGCTATGGTTGTACTAATGGCACATTTTGTAAGAGTCTCTCCATCAAGAGCCAATAGTACTTTTGCACTTACATCTACTGCTTTTAATAAGAGCTCCATGCCAATCTCACTCCTGCCTGTGTGCAAGCTCTGGGGTCATAGTTGGGCCACCTGGTCTCTACATTAATGAGACCCAGTTCATGACTGTAGGCCTAATTGCGTGTCAAGTCTCAGGATGAGAAATGGAGATAGGGCACTGTAATAACAGCAACTTTCCTCTCTAAATAAATGTCAATTACAAAGCATTCGAGAGAGGAGGTCACCATCTTCACCGAGAAAGGAAATGAGCTGGTTCAGTGTTAAGATGAAGCTCCCATTTATGAGAAGTAGCATAGTGTAATGGTTATAAATACAGTCTCTTTAAAAAATTCTTTTAAATTTAAGTATAGCTGGTATACAATACAGTTATATTAGTTTCAGGTGTATAATATAGTGATTTAACACCTTACATTGTGGTCACCCCCCTAATCTAGTAATCATCTGTTCCAGTGTAAATTTATCAGAATATTATTGACCATATTCCCCTCCCCTGAATTCAGGCCTCTGAGACCAGCTGCCTAGGTATGAGTCCTGCTTCTGTGACTACCGGCTATATGACCTCAGCACACTGTTCAGTCTCTCTATGCCTTGGGTTTTCCCCATCCATAAAATAACAACTCTGCCTACCTCACAGGGTAATTATTAGGATGAATGCTTACAATTGCTTAGGTTAGGGCCTGACACACAATAAGGATTACACATATGTTTGTTAAATAAGAGTCAGTCTTAGGCGTCCACTTCATGCGATTTTGTTTCTGGCCCAGGGTGTAGTCGCCTTGGAAATGGTCATTTCTGTCCACACAAACTGAACAAACTGCAAATCGACAACTTTTCTTAGACCCGTCACAGAAGTGAGGTCACAGGACAAACCACTGGCACAAGATCTGGAAGGTGGCAGGCAGTAGGTACAGAAAACGCAACTCATCAGAGCAGGTCATGCACAGAAAGCGCTCCATGAACCAGGGGCAGGAAACCAAGCCCAATGGACTAGCGGTTGGAGGTTCAGTGTAGACAAGTCAGTTACAACTCCAGTTGCTGGGGTGGGGGAGCACTCACAGGGTGGCTCCCACACTTCATGAGCTTTATCACCAAAAGCCCTATCAGGCAAATACAGTGAAGATTGGGGGTAGGGTCCAGGGGGAATCTCATGTTATGGCAATGGGAGGGGAAAGCATCCATTTTGACAAAGAATCAGAGCACTTCCTTCTTAACAAAATCTGTCCTAAGAGAATCTATTTCACCAGAGCGCAGCAGACTGGGGGCTTACCAGAGCCTAACCAACCTTGGGGAAGAGGAATACCCAGCTCCATCTATATCCACCCTACTCCTCCAGACTTCCTGTCTCAGCCTAAGAAGGGTGGCTGGGGAGACTAAGAACAGCCTGTAAAGGTCATGGACCAAGAACTCAGGCTCACTAAAGGACTGAGAGAAAATCACAGGACTATATAACAATTTCCTGTCCCCACACCTTACTAACACATCACTAAAGGCCCATGTAACCCAGTCCCTTTTATTCTGTACACTAGAGGCCCAATGTATAAAATTCATGCAAGGGTAGGCCTTCCTTTCCCTGGCTGCCGGTTCCGCAGCCCCAGCTTTTGCACTACGGCCTCCTGCCTGCACCTGCCTTGGCCTGGCACTGCCCATGTCTGCTGCCACGGCCCCACCATCACCCGACCCCTGGTTCCCCAGTTCTGCGGAGCATCCCCTCCACCGCCGCCCCCCACATTGATTGCCCTGCAGAGGGTGGCCTGTGCCTCCCTCTTTGGGGCTATCACAGAACCCACCCCTCCAATTGATCACCCCACCAGCTGGTGGCCTGGGCCTCCCTCTGCTGGGTGATCATGGAGCGATGGCAGGGTCCTCCCCACCAATCACATCGCACCCGCCTTGGTTGGATTCACACCAGTGTCATAGCATAGTCTTCTGGACAGTCGTTCTATTGTTTAGTCGATTTGCATATTATGCCTTTTTTTTTTTTTACTCTAGATGATGCCTGGTTTTCAACAAGTTGTGAGACACATTAAAAGATAAAAAATACAGTTAGAAAAGACAGAGCAAACATCAGAACCAGTCTCAGATATGGCAAGAATGTTGTAATGATCAAACCAGAAACTTTTAGTACAAACATATCCCAGTCAATACTAGGAACAAATCAGACATAAAGACATTTTGTTGTTGATCTGAAATTCATTGCAGCTTAGCATCCTGAGTTTTATCTGGCAGTCTGTATTTATCTGGCAGTTTCCTGTTGCTGCTGTAACAATGACCACAAACTTAATGACTCCAGGCACATAACTTCATTACCCTGCAGTTCTGGAGGTCATCACCTAAAAATGCATCTGCAGGGCTAATTCCTTTTGGAGGTTCTGGGAGAGCATCCACTCCCTGCCTTTCCAGAGGCTGAGTGTGTTCCTTGGTTAGAGAACCCTTTCTGTCTCCAAAGCCAGTAGCATCGCGTCTTCTCTCCTCCCTGACCTCTGCTTCTGTTGTCACATGCTCACATTTTCTCTATCCCTGTGACTAACTGTACCGCCTTCCTCACTCTTGTAATTACATTGGGTCCATGTGGATAATCTTCCCATCTCAAAATCTTCAACC
Source organism: Lasiurus cinereus (assembly GCA_011751065.1). Lineage (NCBI taxonomy): Eukaryota > Metazoa > Chordata > Mammalia > Chiroptera > Vespertilionidae > Lasiurus > Lasiurus cinereus. The sequence continues at coordinate 1,875,958 of JAAGEH010000289.1, forward strand.
ACATCTGCAAAATCATTTTTTTTAAATATATTTTATTGAATTTTTATAGAGAGGAAGGGAGAGGGATAGAGAGTTAGAAATATCAATAAGAGAGAGACATCGATCAGCTGCCTCCTGCACGTCCCCTACTGGGGAAGTGCCCGCAACCAAGGTACATGCCCTTGACCAGAAGCGAACCTGGGGCCTTTAAGTCCACAGGTTGACACTCTATCCACTGAGCCAAACCGGTTTTGGCTGCAAAATCATTTTTGCCTTACAAGGTGTTTGTTTTAAATCAGTTCCTGGGGTTAGGACGAGGACATGTTTCGGGAGGAGGCATTATTCTGCCTACAACATACCCCATAATAGTTACTTGCATGACAATGAGTTCAGCCCACAATAACACATTCTACTTTTATTATTTATAATTCTATTTAAGATAGGGTTTTATTTGTAGAAACTAACTGGCACAGAACTTTTCTGGGATGTACTGTTTAGATGCTAAGTCATATAATTTCCTGCAGCTTTTTATCACTGCCCCTGAATCTTCCTTTCACCCATGAGAATGCATCAAATAACTTCAGTCATGTGCCTGAGATAGAGCCATTTGCCTAATTTTTTGTGTGTCCAAGGTTACCATTCTACAAACATCTGAGTGCAAAGGAAACCAAAATGTCCCCTGCTTCCCTTCCCTCTCATTTGTTGTATTTATGATAACCTGAATACTGATCATTTTTTGTTCCTCTAAACCACTGATCTTCAACCAATGAGCCTCAGCACACCAGTGTGTTGCAAGAATTTTCAAAACAGGCAATACCTGTTTAGTCAGGGTCACAGACCTCTTTTCCTTAGATTGTCAGATTAAAAAAAAAAAAAGACAACAGCCAACATAACAATAGCCGTCTGGTATGCTGTAGAATTTTAGTAATTAGTCTATTTGTGCCATGAGATGGAAAAGATTGAAAATCACTGCTCTACACAAATAGAAAAAGTTTACTCATAGGAGGTCACATTCCTGAGCATAGCAAGTAAGATAAGAATAAAGGGGGAAGCTCTTTTAACACTCAGTAGAAATTAGACATGAACTAGATAATTTAGGGTTTTAAAAATCTATTATATGCCCTAGTCAGTTTGGCAGAATGGGTAGAGCATTGACCTGAGGATTAAAGGGTCCTGAGTTCAATTCCAGCCAAGGACATACCTCAGTTGCAGACTCCTCTCCTGCCCACGCCCTAGTCAGGGCGCATGCAGGAAGCAACCAATCGATATGTTTCTCTCACATTGATATTTGTTTTTTTCCTCTTCCACTAAAAATCAATGGAAAAATATCCATGGGTGAGAATTAAAACACAAACAACAACAAAAAACCCCACCAAAATTAAGTATCTATTACATGATGAAAAAATATAGAAGGGAAATATATACTACATCATACTACATCTAATTATCAGTGCTCAGAAGTTGTTATCTTGGTCCCTGGAGGCTGCTAAAAGCACATAACCACAGACCGGGTGGTTTATAAACAACGGAAATATATTGCTCACAGTTCAGGATGCTGCAAGTTGGGGACCAGATTGCCAGCACTGTTAGAAGGGCTCTCCTTGGAGCCGAAGCCTTCAGGTGGTGGCCTCACCAGGCGGAAGAAGGGGCTGGGGAGTGCTGTGGGACCGCCTTCATAACATCACTAATCCCACTCATGAGGGCTCCACCCTCACCTTCCTAAGGCCCCACCTTCTCACTCCATCACCTTTGGGGGTTAGGATTTCAGCATATGAATCAGGGGAAACACAAATATTCAGATCATAATAACTGTCAATGTATAAAACCTTTTCATATCTTAATTATGTGGTTTCCAGCCTGACGTTCCAGCGCTAGCTATTATCAGGGCTACCAAGCAGGATACCAGGCTTTCTCTTTGGCACTCTTATTGGCTTTAAGTCTTCAGAGTTCAGACAAGGCTCTTTAAAACATACTCCAGTCAAAGTTTTCGGTCAATAAAACCACTATTGGAAACCAGTCTTATTTAATTTATGCAAAGAAATGTATTGCCATGATTAATTTATTAAGTATTGCCACATTTCAGAGAAATTATATAAAGAGAAAAAATATACCGACTGGCTTTAAGATCTTCTGATTTTCCTTGCCAGTCCTTTTATGGACATTTCAGAGTAATATATTTTTTAATGTATTATAACCAAACAGTAACTATCTTTAAATGACAAGGAGAAATTTAAAATGTGTAACCCCTTTCTAGGATAGCTAACATATGGCCATTAACCACGGTGCTCAGTGTGGGAAACTGGACACTTGCCAGTTACTCCCAAAGACTACTAAAGTCTGTCGACCAACATAGGTCTATAGTAATTGGTGGCAACTACATTCAAATCTATAACAGAATTAAAGGTTAATATAATATAGTGGTCTGGTGCACGAAATTTGTGCACAGGGAGGTGGGTGTCCCTTAGCGCAGCCTGCACTCTCTCCAATCTGGGACCCCTTGGGGGATGTTCGACTGCCTGTGGGATCAGGCCTAAACTGGCAGTCCAACATCCCTCTCACAATTGGGGACCACTGGCTCCTAACCGCTTACCTGCCTGCCTACCTGATCACCCCTAACCACTGCCTGCCAGCCTGCTTGCCCCCAACTGTCCCCCAACCAGCCTGACCCACCCCCGCCCCCCCCCCCCCCTCCTCTGGGCAGCCTGCTTGGCTCCAACTGACACCCCCTGCTGGCCTGCTCAACCCCAACTGCCCCCCCTTGCTGGCCTGATTGCCCCCAACTGCCCCCCCACCAGCCTAATCACACCCAAATTCCCCCCCTCAACCAGCCTGCTCACCCCCAACTGCACCCTCCACTGGCCTGATCACCCCCAACTGCCCCCTGCCAGCCTGTTCATTGCCTACTGCCCCTCCGCTGACCTGCTCACCCCAATACCTCCTTCAGGCCTGCTCCCCCTGCCATCACGCTTGCCCCAAACTGCCCCTCCTGCTGGCCTACTCACGTCCAACTGCCCCCCACTACTGGCTAGCTTGCCCCCTACTGCCCCCCCTGCCAGCCTGTTTGACCCCAACTGACACCCTCTGCTGGCCTGCTCATCCCCAACTACCACCCCTGCTAGCCTGCTTGTCCCCAACTTCCCCCACAGCTGGCCTGATCACCCCCAACTGCCTCTGCCTCAGCCCTGTCACTATGGCTTTGTCTGGGCAGCGGTCATGGAGCTGGCTGGGACGACCAAGGAAGTCATGCCTGCTGCCTGCTCTCCAGCCGTCACCATCATCTTTGTTGTGTCAATTTGCATGTTACTTCCTTATTGGCTGTGGGTGCCACCATCTTTATCACAAAGTGATGGTTAATTTGCATATTTCTCTTTTATTAGATAGGATTAGCATAATTAAGTACAATATTGGCACTGTGGCTACTTTTGGCAGCCAAACTTTTTGCTACCAAACATGGTAGGGCTATACAAACATCTCAGGGAGATGACTAAGGTCTATTTTTGACCTTGCCACAGAAAGCAAAATTGTCGTCGTCTTTCTGAAGTCATGTTCATGAAGACATAGGTATCATCTAATTCTATTACACAGTTTCCTGCAGGCCACTGTCAGGGCTATGTGTGGTGGCCAGTTTTTCTTTCTAGCCACAAATATGGTCTGTCCAATTTCCCTAAAATGTTTTCTGGCATGGGAGAAAGTTGTTTTGCTGTACACAGGCAGCTTAACCCTTACACAACCAGGCTTGTACCTCTGCCCAGCAAACTGCAGTTTGCTACAAGTTCAACATGCAGCCTCTAGTCCTCCTAACCCAATGGGGTCTCGGCCAGTCCCTCAGGCAGACTCCTCCTCTCTGGGAGAATCTGTAAGTCTTGAGTTGCTCTTAGCTTTCTTGTTCAGGGAGAATTCCTTTGCTCCACCCACTGCAGTTAACCCTGTTTACCAATTCCAGGGCCTTGCCATCCTTGTCTCTAACCACTGCTTGGCTCCTAGTGGCAAGCCAAATACAGCCAGGGCTACAGGGAGAGATAATGTCCACATAGCAAAGCACTCCTGCAGTGATGGCTTGAGCTTTAGACCCTACTATGCCACCTGTCCTTCTTTTTGGCAGCAACTGTGACCTCTCCTGTAGTCCCTTGTAGGAATGTGGCATCTAGCACCCCTCCCCTGCAACCAGGTGTCTTTTTTTTTTTTCTTTTTTTTTAAAATTAATTTTATTAATTTTTATACATATCTCCCCATTGCCCCCCCTCCCTCCCAGGCGTACCCCGACCCCCAGTGTCTGTGATCATTGGTTATGTTTATAAGCATGCATACAAGTCCTTTGATTGATCACTTCTTTACCTCACCTAACTTTAATCTTTCTGCTATAATTTCACAGTCTGTTTGATGCTTTATGATTTTTGTCCTCCTGAGAATTATCAGTCTACTCCCTTTCTGTGCTCCTGATTCTATTATATTCACCAGTTTATTCTGTTGATCAGATTTTTAATTCACTTAATTTTTAGATTCACTTGTTGACAGATGTGTATTTGTTGTTCATAATTTTTTGTCTTTTACCTTTTTCTTCTTCCTCTTCTAAAAGGGTACCTTTCAGCATTTCATATAATACTGGTTTGGAGTTGATGAACTCCTTTAGCTTTTTCTTCTCTGTGAAGGTCTTTATCTGCCCTTCAATTCTGAATGATAGCTTTGCTGGATAGATTATTCTTGGTTGTAGGTTCTTGTTGTTCATCACGTTGAATATTTCTTGCCACTCCCGTCTGGCCTGCATCGTTTCTGTTGAGAAATCAGCTGACAGTCGTATGGGTGCTCCCTTGTAGGTAATAAACTGTTTTTCTCTTGCTGCTTTTAATATTCTCTCTTTGTCTTTTGCTCTTGGCATTTTAATTATGATGTGTCTTGGTGTAGTCCTCTTTGGGTTCCTTTTCTTTGGGGTTCTGTGTGCTTCCTCGACTTGTAAGTCTACTTCTTTTACCAGATGTGGGAAGTTTTCAGTCATTATTTCTTTAAACAGGTTTTCAGTATTTTGCTCTCTCTCTTCTTCTGGCACCCCCACAATTCTGATGTTGGTACGCTTGAAGCTGTCCCAGAGGCTCCTTACATTATCTTCACATTTTTGGATTCTTTTCTCTTCTTGCTTTTCCAGTTGAATGTTTTCTGCTTCTTTATATTTCAAATTTTTGACTTGATCCTTGCCTTTCTCTAGTCTGCTGTTAGTACTCTGTATAATAGTATTCATTTCAGTCAGTGTATTTATTATCTTCTCTTGGGTCTCACTAAATTTATCCATCTTTTCTAGCATATTCTTGCAAAACCTTATAAGCGTGGTTTTGAACTCTATATCCAGTCGTTTTTTTTCCTCCATTTCTTTTGCTTGTAATCCCTTCCCTTGTCTCGGCATTTTCACTGTGCCGGGGAAACTTCTGTGCTAGATTCAGCCGCAGAAGCCTCTGCTGAGCTTGGGAGGGTGGAGTCTCAGGGCTTAAGGGACCGCCTTGCCTTCCAGTCGGCCCCGCCCCTCCACGGCCCGGAGTCTCACGTGACTGGGTAATGGCTGGAGCGGTCCTTGTGCGCTCGCGCACCCGCAGCGCCTCCAACCGCTGCCTTTCCGGCTCCCCTGCGAACCAGGACCACACGAGTCTAGGTCCCCAGGGTTTCGCCCAAAACAGGGGCCCAGTGGACTCAGAAGTGGCACAGTTCGGAGGGTCTGTCTCCCGCCCACTCGCGAAAGCCAGCAGCACAATCAGCTATCCGTCCTCCGCGTGGTGCCGTGCGCGACCAGACCTCCGATCCTTTGCAACTCCCCTAAATTTCCGTGCACTTCTCCCTTTTCACAGTCCAAACTCCCCCCGTATGAGTTTCGGTTGGATCTGGGGTTTAGTGTCGTAAGAGAAGGGGTTCAATGCCGTTGGGAGTCTCCATTTCCCTCCCGCCAGAGAAAGCCAGCCAGGTACTCCGGCACCCGCTCTCAGCGCGCTCGTCTCCGTACCTCAGCTTTTTGCAGCTCCTCTGGGTCTCTGTGAGCCCCTCTCTTTCCCTCTAGTTGTAGAACTTCCACTCAGCCAGCTTTCCTGTGGTTCTGGATGATGTCCGTTCTGTCTTTTAGTGGTAGTTTTGAAATTGTTGTGCGAGGCAGCAGTATAGGTGTTTACCTATGCCGCCATCTTGGATTCTCCCCCACAACCAGGTGTCTTGATCTAAGAGGTTAACTCTCTCTACTTCTCTGGGAGAGTTCAAAGTCCTGAGCCCTCCAATTCAAAGGAGTGTCTTCTCTCCTGTGGGAACCTCTTTCCACGTCCCGCATGGTTCAGGGTTCCCGGGTCAGGGTTCGGGTTGTGAAGGAGGCAGCACGCAAACGAAATGAGAGACTAGAAAATATTAATTTGGCGGGAGCCTTCCTCTAGTGGAAAGGACTGCCACTTGCTCTGGCCCTTTCCTCCCTTTTATTAAGGCTTTGGGACACACCCCTAGCCTTTAGGCAGGAAATAAAAAAACAGAAATTAACATGAAACAAACAGGTAGAGGTTGCTTCAGCCAACAATGTTTCAACTAAACAGTGAGTGATTAGCTCTGACCTTTCAGAGCAGTTAAGGTTGACCAGCCTTCTGGCCTCCTGTTTACATCCATTTAGTGAGAACAATGTTTGGTTTCCGACACTCTCCCTTTAACTACTTGCTGTACCAGAAGTGGCTGCTGAAGTCTTTTAGCACAGTTGCAAATGGGAAACTTTACCAGCTTCATCCCCCGCCACTTTCACAGATCCCAGGGTCTGTTGCTTGTCTCCCTTTAACCAGCAGCCAAATGCTTATGTCTTTTATTACATGTTTTAAAACATTCATAATTCACTGGGCAGCAGCTTGGGTTTCAGGTCATTGCCTGGCATCTCCCACTTTCTTGCTTCTGCTTCTCCAGGTGGTTGCAGGCGGCTTGGGTGTGGACAGCAAATGACACTGATTGGATTTTTCCTATTAGTCTTTTTCAGTACTTTGATATTGTAATGGGGCGACCCGAGACAGACGACCACCAGACAGCCAATTAGATAATTTAGGAAGCCTTTATTACGAACTCGAGTCCGGGCTCACGGTTCCACTGACACAGCAGGGAAGCACGAGAGCCCCGAACCTCTGCAGCAAGTGCCTTTTATCCTCAGCGCAGGAGGACTTGGCAAATTTTAATTGGCTAAGCATTACTAAATTTCATATGCTGACTCTTTGTCTAAGCTTTTTGGTTATGCGAGTAAGCAGTCTAGATAGCGGTTGTCCTTGCAGGAGTTGTTTGTCAAACTTTATGGCTTCTCAAGGCCAGGGGTGCCTTCAAGCACCTGGTGTTCTGTTCTATGTCACAGGATGTTTAGCTGGGAAACCCCCCGTTCCTTCTTTCCCCCAGGCTTGAGGTCACCCTGACCCTGAGTCATTCTTTGTGGGGAAACACAGTCTGTTCCTTGCCCCTCCACAATATAAGTTATTTATCTTTTGTTTAGGGAGGTAGAATGTAAACTATTTACTCTTTCTGGCTTACTGGCCTGTATTATTTAATCAATTTCCTTCTAATATTTCTCTTCTCCTTTTATCACATACACAACCTTCACAAATTTCATACTTTAAAACTAGCCTTCAAACCTTCTTTCTATATCCTTCAAAAAATGCATAACCATGACTCAGTCCTTCCATTAAGTATAATTCACTTAGAAACCTTAATTTTTTAATGATTACCAAAAATTAAACAGTCAGCATTTCTTATATAAACATTTATAAACACATTTTAAATACAGTCTTACTTTCAAGAAAATACACCTTCAACTAAGTACAAGAGACCTTCCGTGATAAAACTAAGAGCAGGTAAATTAAAACTTGTCTAGTAAAAACTGCTACATTCTTCCTTATGAAATTTCAAGTATATTGTAACGGTCTAATTTAGTTCACAAATATTTCTTTTTGAGAGAGAGATTTTTAAAACCTAAACCAGTTGTAATATTAAAGATATATCTTAAAGTTCCTTTGCTGAGCATTCTAACGTAGCCCAAGAAGTACCCAGTAGCCCTGAACATTCCAACGTGTATTGGAAGGGTTAAAGAGAATAAAACAGGGCAAGGAAAGATTTACTGTGCTTTGCAGAAAGCTTGTGGCCTTGAGTCCAGCATAGCTCAGATAAGGTACCTGGTAAGAAACCAAGGACGGATCAGACCACTATGCCAGCAGAGTGGCTGGCAGCAAGCAAATATCAACAAAAACATATCTCTCCCTGCTTTCCCAACCTACCCCCCCCCCCGATTTCAGCATTAATCATTTACTCTGTCCTTAGCAGGGGAAACAAGGCAAGCGTTCTGAGATCCTGTATATCCAGGCATTTTACACTTAAGGATACATCCTTCTGTCTGTAACAGCTGCTCTCTCTTCCAGATTTTCCCCTTATTTACTCTAAGTCCCCAGAGGATCTCAAATCCTCCTCCTTCACTACTTTTGATCTTTCCCACTATCCCCCTGCCCTCCAACCTAGGGTTCTTCCATCTTAGCAGGCTGAGAGCCCACCACCCTACCCAGTGAATCCCACTGCCACTACCCCATCTCACACCCATCCCAGAGCAGTTTTTGGCTCCCTTCCGCCCCCAGTCAAAGTGGATGCAGTCCCAAACAGAGATCTACTGTAAATCCATCAGAAAAGGTTGGCAGGTTGCAGGTGTTGGGACCACATGATTCTCTGCTTGCTACAGGGGCTGAAAAAGACAGCCCCAAAAGCAGTTAATTATGAAAAGTTAGCAGAAATCATCCAGGAAAGTCATAAAAATCTGGTATTCTTTCTCTCTGGCCTTACACAGGCCATGAGAAAACGCACCAATCTTAATCCAACAAGCCTTAGCAGGGGAGAAAAGGGTAGTGGTCTAGCCTTTATTTAAATTTCTTGGGGTTGCAACCTTTATAACTTTTATACCTTTAAATTAACCTTAGAATTTTAAAATTTTCAACCCAATATAACAAAATCATAAATCAGGGAAGAGCAAATTAAAAGTTCTCTACTGTACAAACGTAGACAGAAATTTCATTAAGTGGACTAATTCCCTTCATGGTAGAGAGCAAGAATGACCTTGAGAAAGAATTCTTAGCAGTTGCTTCAGACAGCTGCAGTCTGTCACAGCGTTCAGCCTCATCATACACAATTAAAGCAGGGTTTGCCCTATCTTTAAACAAATTAAACAACAGAAAGAGATAACAAATACTCTCATTTGTACAGCCAAAGTAGTTTTCGCTTCACACAGGCTCTCACACTTACATTCATACACCAGACAGTCCGAGTTTTGACTTTCTCCCACAGAAAGTGCCTGAGCAAATATTTTGCCTAAGTAGTGTTCAGCTACTTTTCTTCTGCCCCTAAAGGCATGCTTGAACTTGGACTAAGTGAGTGTCACTACAGTCCACCCAATTCCTGACTGATTTACCTGAGGAAGTCGTATGACTTCCGGGGAGGTGATAAAGCTCCCCTTCCACTCACTTGTAGCGGGCCTGACTGACGGGGGCCCCTACCTTACTGATTCTGTCAACAGGTCCAGAAGTGTCCATTCACTTTCTCTACATGCCGGCCAGGTCCTAGGCTGAGGTCCCAGAGCACCCGGCATCCCCCAGTTCAATTCTGCTAAATCAGCAGAGCAGTATGCAGATGTGAGTGAGGATGGGCTATACACCTTTGGATTAACTTCAACAAGAGGCAAGTGCTGCAGTGTTAAAATTATAACAGTGAAAGTAGTAAATAACTGTGGAAATTCTACACAAGTGGAAGGAAAGCCAGGGCAAGGCAATCAAGCACAATCTCAGGATAGCATGCTGACATGGCGAACTTTGGCAGTTTCATGGGAAGCCCTGGCAAGCAAAAAAACATTTCAATAGCTATTGTGTCCAGAACATTGTATTAGTTGCTGTCATTCTGACCACTTAACACAAACTAAATATTTCAGCCTAAAGATACAGAAGCTAAATCTCAGGATTATTTAGTTCATCCACAGTCCAGCTGCCTCCCAGGAAAGGATAGACTGTTTCAATAAAGGCCTATTTCATTTTTAAATATATATATTCTTTTAAAAAATATATTTGTATTGATTTCAAAGAGGGAGGGAGGAGAGATTGAAACATCAATGATTAGAGAGAATCACTGACCTCCTGCCTCCTGCACGCTCCCTACTGGGGATCAAACCCGAAACCTGTTGCATGTGCCTTTGACAGAAATCGAATCCAGGACCCTTCAATCAGCAGGCTGACGCTCTATCCCTGGCTAGGGTGACCTATTTCATTTCTGAAGGGAAAGAGAAATTACCTAAGTGTGCACTAAAAAAACGCAAGGGTTTAAATGATGGATTTAGCCAGTTCTGTTGTGAACATGTAGTATAAATAGGAATGCATGTTGTTAAAGAACTTAAATGCCCTGTATCCTATAATCCCCCCGGCCTTTTTTTTGAACATCAATAGAGCATGTGGACATGATTTCTGTGCACTTTCCTCCTCCTTCTCAATGCCTATCTCCAGGCCATGTGGAGCTCATCCTGTCTTGGCTCAGGTTGCTTTTTCTGCTTGAAACATGTTTCCTTTCCTCCAGATGATGTCATGCTTGCTCATCAGTAAGGATTTACTTAATTCAAATGCCACATCTACAAAGTGAGCTCTTCCTGCAAAAACCCTTATTAAAATAGCATCCCCTTCTCAGCACTTAGCATATGAACTTGGTTTGTTTCTACTACTTGTCTCCTCCAAAGAAAACATTTTGACCCAGTGCATGAAATTCATGCACATTAAAAGGGGATTAGAGGAAATAATTTAATATTGCTATTTGCCCTTTCTATGTAAGTGTCAGAAATGAAAAAAAGTAAAATGTATATGAAAACCTTCCTCCTGTCAGAGCCTGGGGTGCACCACGGGACCCAGAGTCAAGTCCCTGCCCACTCATATGTACCTCAAAATCGCTGAGACCCAGACCTGGCCACCCCCCCCCCCACCTTCTGCAACTCCCGAATTGGGCTAGATCCCACCCTTGTTAAGCCCTGCCTGGCAGGGGACATAGCCTCAGGTCCCCAGGCCTGGTACCAGGACAGGGGCCATGGCCTGAGGTCCCCCAGCCCAGACTGGGGCGGGGGGAGAGGAGGCATGCCTTGAGGTCCTCCATCAAGCCCCGCCAGGTGGGGAACATGGCCTGAGAGCCCCTGTCAAGCCCTGCTGGGTGGGGGGCATGGCCTGAGGCCCCCTGTCAAGCCCCGCCAGGCATGGGTTGTGGTCTGAGTTCCCCCAGCCTGGCACTGGGGCAGGGGGAGAAGCCTGAGGTCCCCTAGCCCAGCACCAGGATGGAAAGCACACCTTGAGGTCCCCCGTCAAGCCCTGTCAGGTGGGGGAGGGTATAGCCTCAGGTCCCTGTGATTGCTCATTAAGGCTCCTTATGGGAACTTGGCCTCAGCTGTGGGTGCAGCCATCTTTGTGACGGAGTGATGGTCAATTAGCATATTCCCTCTTTATTAGATAGGAGGACTCCTTAAGTAACAGGATCTTTTCCACCTTGCTTCTCCAGCAGGTGAATTATCCTTAGGACACAGGATGTCTTCACAAACATAGGAAATTGCAGGCAGCACAAAGTAAGACCTTACTGTATTCGCAGTAGGGGGTTAGGGGGAAGTGTGAAAAAAGACCAAAGAAATGGAATGGAGCCAGCCAGTGTAGGCAGACTAGTGCCTATCACCCCTGAAGCAAATGGCAACAAAATAATACTATGCAAACACTTCAACAGTGCTTACACCATGCCAGGCACTGCCAACATTGCACATGCATCCCCTCTTATCCCTCAAATTAATACTCCTGTCACTCCAATTCTGCAGATGAGTAGTGAAACACCTGGGCTAACTGTCTAGGGTCACAGAATGAACCCACCCCAGAGTCTGAATCTGAGCCCAGGTGGTTGGAGTTGCTACTTTTAACCAATACTGCTTGATGCTGCCTCTCCAAAAAAGCCCAGTGATTGGTGGCACCGGCACACCAAGGTTCCTCGGTGTCCACAAAAGTAAGTCCATGTGTTTAAAATAACTGGAGAGCCTGCCTGTGTGGCTCGAACCATGCACTAGGAGCTACTCGGCTCGATCCCCTAGCAGGGGGCGTGGAGGAGGCAGCCTATCAATGTTGATGTTCTCTCTCAAATCAATAAAAACATTAAAAACAAACTAAAAAACGGGTAGCAATAATTATTTTTAAAAAAATAACTGGAAACACTGGAAGGCTTAACAGCCAAGAGTGGTTCCAACATCACTGGTTATGAAGTGGGACACTCAGTGCTCATGGCCCTCTCGGGCCTCCGAGGTCCCACCCAGCGCACCCCCCTTCTCCCCGCTCCCCATCTCCGCCCCTTCCTGCGCCGCCTCTGCGGCGCGCTAGGCCTCGCGCGCGTCCCAGCGGCCACACCCGCCTTCTCCGTCTCCCTCACCTGTGGGGCGCAGGGACACATGCCCAGCCTGCCCCGCTGGAACTGGGGAGAGGGTGCGGGGCGAGAGCGCGGCACTGGCGCTAGTTTCTATGACTGGTGCTTATTTTGGGGTCCTCTCCGCGCCTACACTGTATGAGAAAAGCAATAGATATTTCCACTCAGAGAGGCGCACCCTGGGGCGATGGCGTTCTCACGGACACTTCCGCCCGCGCCTACGTCGCTCTGAGCATGAGCAGTGGCGCCTCCCAGCGTCGGCTTCCGCACGTTCCGCCGCTGAGCCAGATGACGCAAGCACCTGCGCCGCTCGATGACGTAAATACCGGCGTCGCCAGCGAGCGGGACGCGCGTGCTGAGGCTTGGGTTCCCTTTTCCCCCCCGGATTTCCGCGCCCGTGGGTCCCGCGCCCCAGCAGCATGAAGGAGACGCCGCTTTCAAACTGCGAGCGCCGCTTCCTCCTCCGCGCCATCGAGGAGAGGAAGGTAGACGCCCCCGGGAGCTTCGGGCTGCGTGAGCGCTCGGTGGCGCGGCCGCGCGCGGACCTGGCCCTCGCAGGGTCAGGAAACCCCTGGGGGTTGTTACCAGTCTCCCGGGTTTTGTCTCCAGTGGGCTCTTCTCAGGCTCGAGTTGGCTCCAAACTTAAGAAAGTACCACTTCCCATTGGGGGTCAGGATCCCGCTTCCCTCCAGGAGCTTAGCCCAGGGCCTGCTCAGAGTAGCTGGTCCCTAAATATTGCTGAAGAACTAAATGAGTGAATGTTGTGCTTTCAGCGGCTGGATGGCAGACAAACCTACGATTATAGGAGCATCAAGATCTCGTTTGGAACAGATTATGGGTGCTGTATTGTGGAGCTTGGGAAAACAAGGTAACAGAGCCTTCGCATTAGAAGCTCAGTGGCGGGAAGTTTAAAAGAACGTAATTGACTCAGTTGTTGACCGAGCAGCTAGAAGTCTGGACTGTACTTTGTTTAGCTGCCAAAAACAAGTATAGTTCTTTTAATGCAAGATTTATATTTTATTTATAGTCATATTTAAAATCTTTAATTATAACTATATTTGCCACATGGGTATCATATAGTTCTTGATTGCACCGAGTTTCCTGCACGTCGTATCAAAAGTAGGTTCTACTTACTGTTTTTCCTGAGTGACATAAGAATTAGGTTTTATGTTTTTGGTTTTTTTTTTTCTGGAGTGTTTTTACAGGTGTGTATTAGCTTACTAGGGCTATCATAAAATACCACTACCTGGGTGGCTTCAATGACAGAAATGTATTGTCCTACGTTGTAGAGGCCAAAAGTCCAGGATCCAGGTGACTGCAGGGTTGATTTCTCCTGAGACTTCTCTTCTTTGCTACAAATAAATGCATTCTCCCTGTGTCTTCACCCGGACTTCCCTCTGTCATGCCTTCATGGCCCGGATATGTCCGATAATTCAGTTTTTAAAATTCACTTTGAAGTTGTGAGGACATTGGTCAAATAATATTGGTGAACTGGTGCCATAGGAAAATTTCTTTATTAAGAAATCTCAAGTTTTCAAGATATCTTGTATGAATAGATACTTATTTTAGAAAAGAGAAGGTAAGGTCATTGACTTCTTTTTTCTTTTTTTTTTTTAAGGATCTGTGAAATAATCAGTACTGTAAATAAGAGATTTTTTTTCTTGTATCTCTGGGTACACCAATATGTACTTTTTTTCCTGTATATATTCTGCTACTATACTTTATATGAATATAAAGCCTCTAATGATGTATCCTGCTGAGTGTCTTATTATTCAGAGTAAGATTGAAACTTAATTAGCATTTGTTTTAGATTTTTTTTTTAATTGGAAAGGAAATGTATTTAGTCAACAGATTTGTACTTTGTCTTTGCAGAGTTCTTGGACAGGTTTCCTGTGAACTTGTTTCTCCAAAACTCAATAGGGCAACTGAAGGTATACTCTTTTTTAACCTTGAGCTCTCTCAGATGGCTGCCCCGGCTTTTGAACCTGGCAGGTATTTAAATCTCCTTCTTAAACTGCTTTCACCAGAGACGAGAGCAGCGGCCAGGTATTGTTCTAATGGCTAGTGTCATATTCATGACATTAGCCCATTCCTATCTTCATAGGCAGTCAGACCTCTTGGTGAAGTTGAATCGGCTCTTGGAAAGATGTCTAAGAAATTCGAAGTGTATAGACACTGAATCTCTCTGTGTTGTTGCTGGTGAAAAGGTGGGGAGTATGCCCAAAATTCTTAGTTAGGATGAATATTGTTGATTCATGGATCCCTGTATCTCTACATTAATTCTCAGAGTTTCACTTAACTTATTTTTATACTGGTTCACTTTAGTTCAAATGTTCCTGGGTGCCGCCTCTAGAATTTCATGTCATCTCTTTCTGAAGGGACAAAAAAACATTGTGAAAATAGCAACTTGAATTTGTGTAAAAATGTCTTATTCAGAGAACTGGTTTTTCATATATTTTTATTTTCTTACGTTATTTAAGTCAGTTGATGGAAGTAAGGTAATGTTTTCCTTATTAGATGAAGAACTAAAGAACAGATTCAGTCCTTCATCTGGATAGGCCACACAGTGATTCAGTGGCAGGCTGGTATTGGAAATTTTATTGTGCATGATGATATTAGAACTTTACTCTTGATTAGGATATTTTGACCATCTTCCTTTTTTTTTTTTAAATATATTTTTTATTGATTTTTAAAGAGGAAGGGAGAGGGAAAGAGAAAAACGCATGATGAGAAAGAATCATTGATTGGCTGCGTCCTGCATGTCCTCTACTGGGGACCAACCTGGCAATCCAGGCATGTGCCCTTGAGTGGCATCAAACCCGAGACCCTGCAGTCTTCAGCCCAATGTTCTATCCACTGAGCCAAACCAGCTAGGACTTTTGATCATCTTTTTTACTTTAGAAAAGTCCCTTAGCCTTTCCCCATTACAAGTTTGAATGTGACACTACTTGCATATTTGTAGGGTTATCATACAGAGTGTCAAGTAAAACCTAAGAGGTTGAGGTTTTTGAGTTAAGAGACACAATATAAATATAATTAGGCTTGTTAGGGAAATTTTAGTATTAAATGCAGAATGGTTTGTATATTTAGAGCATATATTTTACTGTTGTCAAATGATTCAAAGAATGGTAAACTATTGGTATTTCACATTTTGGTCTGACTTAACATTTTTCTAAATATAGTTTTATTGATAACAAGAGCAGAAATAACCCTGTTTTAACAGCAAGAGAAAATTTGGCACATAATGTTACTTTTAAATAGCCACTGGTTGTGATCAGTTAGGATTTATTTTTGTTTTAAATTCACATTCAGGTTTGGCAGATACGTGTGGACCTACATTTATTAAATCATGATGGAAATATTATTGATGCCGCTAGCATTGCAGCCATTGTAGCCTTGTGTCACTTCCGAAGACCTGACGTGTCTGTCCAAGGAGATGAAGTAACACTGGTAAGCTCCCATGATGTGAGCCATGTTCCCCTCTGAATGAGTGAATATCCTTAATGTGCTGGCAACTTGTTGGTCGGGTCTTGTTGTAGATGGAAATTAGATATATTCTAAAATTAGTTTTCAAGGCAAAAACTACGTATCAAAATTGTCCTTAAAATCTCTTAAATATCCTATATTAAAGTATCTGTTAGTAAAAGCACACCGTAGCCTGGCTTTCTAGAATAGAACTAGATGATTTCTTTGGATTGAGCATAGGTGAACTAGTTGTTTCACTTTTAGGTCATATGTATGAAAAGTACATGAGTCTCAGCACAGTGAGATGCTGTGTTTACTTTGTAGCAAAGTCTCTCAGAAATACTGGTAAGGCTTGTTCTAACTTATTGCTAGGCTCTACCCTCAGAGGAGGATGTGGTAAAACCGAGGATAGTGCATTTCTATCCACTCCCAGGTGATACTGATGCTGCTGGTGCAAGGACCACATTTTGAAAACCACTGTTGAGTATGTCCATTTTAATTTATGGAAATTATATGCTGGAGTTGTGAAAGTGCCTGTGGTGGTAATTTGAGTCCTCGAGTTACAAAAGAAAACGTCAGAGGTCCAGATTCTCTAAGCAGTCATTCATGATGCTGCTCTTAGGCATTAGAGGGAGCAGATTCGTTAAAGACTTAGAGTAGGGACAGTAGAGATGTCTTTTAGAGGGGGGAGATGGTATAAAGAAGTAAAAACAAGTAAGTGATTAGTAGACCAAAAAAAAAAAAAAAAGGTATTAAAAATACTGTAGAGGGGCATTAAAAATGGTGGCAGAGTAAGTGGATGCTGCATAGATATGCTCCCAGGACCAAACTGGAATTACAGCTAAAATACAGAATACTTCCTAAATAATCAACAGAAGACTTGCAGAAGAGAACTCTGATATCTGAGAGCCAAAAGTGCAGATCGAATAGAGACCGATAGGAGGGGTGGAGGCGTGAAAGGGCTGGCAGGGTGCCCACAGACTGCAACTGAAGTTCCCCAGAGATAACTCAGTTGTGGGGGGTTGCCACTGAGAACTCTGGGATCTAATCCCCAGCTGGTCCCCTCAGCAATGAACCACAACTGAGAAGGTAATCACATAACATATGACTATAAAAAACAGTGGAATTGCTGTCTGCCAGGGAGTGACGGCTGAAAATTCAGGCACCCTGTTGAAGGGCCAATGCACAAAATTCCCTGTGGAGCCACCCACCTTGTGCTCTAGTAGAAGGAGGGCAAAGTGGACTGGAGCTGTGTGAGCAGAAGCCAGGATTGAGAACTCCAGGATTAGAACTCAGAAAGCAGACAACCCCCAGTTTCCTGTACTGAATCATTCCCTCACACAGCGGAGGACATCTTTTCCTTGGGTGGGAAGACAGTAGACACACCCTATTGGAAAACCGTGCCCTGAGGCCACTTAAAAGATTAAAAGTAACAGTTAGCCTCCAGGCAGAAGCAATTGCCCCATCCTGTTGAGAAAAACACCTGAGGAAATTGCCTGGGGGCAATTCAAGTCAGAATCCTCTCAGACTCTAGGTAGAGGTGGTCTCTGGAGGTTTTGAGTCTTTGCCTGCTCTAATTAACTAGAATTAGTGTTTGACACTGTCCTGCACTAGAGATTGAGAGGCATAGAAGATCTACCTAATAGTCACAAACCCAAACAAACAGCCAAAATAAGGAGACAAAGAAACAACTCAATGAACAAGAGAATTCTCCAGAAGAAGCAATAGATGAAGCAGAGATAAGAAATTTATATGAAGCAGAGTTCAGGGTAATGATGATAAAGATCATCAACAGCATGAAAAAAAATATAGTAACTATGAAAAAAGAACAGTTGGAAATAAAGAATGACGTAACAAAGAACACAATGGAAGAAATACACAGCAAATTAGGGAAGGTGAGAATCAAATCAGTGGATTAGAAACAGGGTTGAAAAACTCAATCAGAGAACCAAAAAAAAAAAAACAATTAAAAAACAGGAGGACAGAGAATCCAACATGGCGGCATAGGTAAATACCTACACTGCTACCTCTCACAACAATTTCAAAACTACAACTAAAAGACAGAACGGACATCATCCAGAACCACAGGAAAGCTGGCTGAGTGGAAGTTCTACGGCTAGAAGGAAAGAGGGGGGCTCACAGAAACCTAGAGGAGCTGCAAAAAGCTGAGGTACGTGCACGCTGAGAGAGCGGGTGCCCAAGTACCTGGCTGGCTTTCTCTGGCGGGAGTGAAACGGAGACTCCCAATGTCAGTGAACCCCTTATCTTACAACACTAAACCCTAGATCCAGCCGAAACTCATACGGGGTGAGTTTGGACTGAAAAGGGAGAGGTGGACGGAAATTTAGGGGAGTTGCAAAAGATCAGAGGCCTGGTGGTGCGCACGGTACTGCACACAGGACAGATTGCTGATTGTGCCACTGGCTTTCGCAAGTGGGTGGGAGACAGACCCTCCCAACTATGCCACTTCTGAGTCCACTGAGCCCCTGTTTCGGGCGAAACCCTGGAGACCTAGACTCGTGTGGTCCTGGTGTGCAGGGGAGCTGGAAAGGCAGCGGTCTAGAGGCACTGCGGGTGAGTACACAAGGACCGCTCCAGCCATTACCCAGTCATGTGAGACTCAGGGGCCGTGGAGGGCGGGGCCGACTGGAAGGCAAGGCGGTCCCTTAAGCCCTGAGACTCCACCCTTCCCAACCTCAACAGAGGCTTCTTCGGTTTTGCAAGTCTGGTATCATAAGGCTGAATCCAACACAGAAGTTTCCCCAGCATAGTGAAAATGCTGAGACAAGGGAAGGGATCACAAGCAAAAGAAATGGGGGGAAAAAAACGACTGGATGTAGAGTTCAAAACCACACTTATAAGGTTTTTCAAGAATATGCCAGAAAAGTTGGATAAATTTAGCAAGACCCAAGATGAAATGAAAAAGGACATACTAGAGACACTGACTGAAATAAAAAATATTATACAGAGTCCTAACAGACTAGAGGATGGCAAGAATCAAGTAAAAAATTTGAAATACAAAGAAGCAGAAAACACTCAACTGGAAAAGCAAGAAGAGAAAAGAATCCAAAAATGTGAAGATAATGTAAGGAGACTCTGGGACAGCTTCAAGCGTACCAACATCAGAATTGTGGGGGTGCCAGAAGGAGAGAGAGCAAGATACTGAGAACCTATTTAAAGAAATAATGACTGAAAACTTCCCACATCTGGTGAAAGAAATAGACTTACAAGTCCAGGAAGCACACAGAACCCCATATAAAAGGAATCCAAAGAGGACCACCCCAAGACACATCATAATTAAAATACCAAGAGCAAAAGACAAAGAATATTAAAAGCAGCAAGAGAAAAATAGTTCATTACCTACAAGGGAGCACCCATACGATTGTCAGCTGATTTCTCAACAGAAACGATGCAGGCCAGATGGGAGTGGCAAGAAATATTCAACATGATAAATAGCAAGAACCTACAACCAAGAATAATTTACCCAGCAAAGCTATCATTCAGAATTGAAGGGCAGATAAAGCGCTTCACAGAGAAGAAAAAGCTAAAGGAGTTCATCAACTCCAAACCAGTATTATATGAAATGCTGAAAGGTACTCTTTTAGAAGAGGAAGAAGAAAAAGGT
This sequence comes from Lasiurus cinereus, assembly GCA_011751065.1. NCBI lineage: Eukaryota > Metazoa > Chordata > Mammalia > Chiroptera > Vespertilionidae > Lasiurus > Lasiurus cinereus. Next base: position 1,895,459 of record JAAGEH010000289.1, read on the forward strand.
AAAAGCCAAAAAATTATGAACAACAAATACGTATCTATCAACAAGTGAATCTAAAAATTAAGGGAATTACAAATTTGATCATCAGAATAAACTGGTGAATATAATAGAATTAGGAGCACAGAAAGGGAGTGGTCTGATAATTCTCAGGGGGAAAGGTGAGGGGTGTACAGGGAGAGACTGGACAAAAATCATACACCTACGGATGAGATTAATGGGAGGGAGAGAAGGGAGGGAGCTGGGTGGAGGGGTGCTATGGAGGGGGAAAAAAAACAAATGTAATAATCTGAATAATAAAGATTTAAAAAAAAACAGGAGGACAGCTTAAGGGAGCTGTGGGACAATGTGAAAAATAGCAGTTTTAGAATAACAGGTGTGGCACAAAGGGAGAATGGGATAGAGAAGGTGTTTGAAGAAATAATGGTAGAAACTTCCCTAACATGATAAAAGGAAAAAGCCACACAAGTTCAGGAGCCACAGAGAACCACAAGCAAAAAGTACCCAATAAACCTATGCCCAGACACATCATAATTAAAATGCCAAAAATTAAAGACAGAATCTTAAAGGCAGAAAGAGAAAAACAAACTGGAGAGTTATTGCTGGTGGTAATACAAAATGGTACAGCCACGATGGAAAAGGTTGGCTATTTCTTAAAAATTGAAGTGTAAACATACAGAGCCCAGAGATTCCATGCCTAGAAATCTACTCAAGAGGAAGGGAAGAAAAGTGTATGTTCACTCAAAGGCTTTTATGTGAATGTTCATAGCATATTTGTAATAGCCCCATACTGGTAATAGTCCAAATGTTTATCACTCTGAGAATGGAGAAATAGAATGTGGTCTGCCCATACCATGGACTACAATTCAGCAGTAAAGAGCACCAACCTGCAGATACATACTACAGAATGGGTGAAACATGCTAAGCTGAAAGGAGGCAGATGCGAAAGACTAAAAATTGTTTGATTTCATTTATAGGGAATGCCCGTAAAAGGCGGATTTATAGAGACAGAAAGTAGATTGATGGTTGCTTGGGGCTGGGAGTGAGAATTGACTGCAAACAGGCTCAAAGAAAGTTGTAGGGAAAAGATGGTCATAGATACGTTAAAAAACTGGATTGGGGGGGTGGGGTGATGGTTACATAACTGAAAATGTATTAAAAATGTACTAAAACGTGAATCCTATTCTTCCGATGAGTGGACTTATAGTATGTAAAATATACCTCAGTACAGCTTTTGACACATGCATGGAGTTCTTTGTTGTTGTTTTTTAATGTATTTTATTGATTTTTTTCCCCCCCAGAGAGAAAGGGAGAGGCAGAGAGAGTTAGGAACATTGATGAGAGAAAAACATTGATCAGCTGCCTCCTGCACACATCCTACTGGGGATGTGCCTGCAACCAAGGTACATGCCCTTGACTGGAATCAAACCTGGGACCTTTCAGAACTCAGGCTGATGCTCTGTCCACTGAGTCAAACCAGTTAGGGCCAAATGCATAAAGTTTTTTTAAGAATATATTTTATTGATTTTTTACAGAGAGGAAGGGAGAGGGATAGAGAGTTACAAACATCGATGAGAGAGAGACATCGGTCAGCTGTCTCTTGCACGCCCCCTACTGGGGATGTGCCCTCAACCAAGGTACATGCCCTTAACTGGAATCGAACCTGGGATCTTTCAGTCCGCAGACAGACACTATCCACTGAGCCAAACGGGTTTCGGCCAAATGCATAAAGTTTTAAGGAACATTAGTGACAAAGGCTGATTAATAGAAAGTTATTTAAATACTCATTGAAGATTGAGGGAAGTTCATTTTTTATTTTACCGTTTGATGTACAAAATGATTTTTGTATGCTCTCTTATTGTCAAACAGTACACTCCGGAAGAGCGGGATCCTGTCCCATTGAGCATCCACCACATGCCCATCTGCGTCAGTTTTGCCTTCTTCCAGCAGGGGTGAGTCTCCTCGAGTGGGCCGAAGTGAGTAGCTCGGCTGGGAAGTGTGCTGTGGGCAAATAAGCCAACCCTCCCTCAATACTACAGCACCTCACAGTCCAGAAAAAACTGTGCATTTCTTATTTTAGCCCTATCTTAAGAGCTGTAGTTGGAAAAGAACTCTTTCCAAAGAAGAGATATTTTTCTTTTCATGTCATAAATTTATGAATTTACTACCATGTGATAGCAGCTTCTGTTTCCTATGTGCAGATGTTTAGATAATTGTATGCTCAGCTCTCATTTGGGGATGTGGGAAAATCAGGATTAACAGAAGCAGGGCTTTGGAACACATTCAGGGGTGTCGTTCTAGGATTAGGCGTGGGAAATGGTTCTCGCCTGGGAAAGTTGGCTCCTTCAGCTCCCCGTTTCCTCACAACTCCTTGCTGATTCTTCCCATGGCAGCAAACCTGGGGGCCTGGGGCCATGCCCATGCCTTCACATGAAAGCCTGGGCCTTACATCTTTGTAGAAACAAAGGGAGCTATACGTATTTTAACAGTTTTATGAATAAGAACCAGAGGAAAGCTTTGACCTTTCAGTCATTGTAGTGTAGAATTTCATTAGAGGGAAATGGACCAGCAACATCAAGCAGAAAAATGTGAGTCTTTGACTCAGTGGATAGAGTGTCAGCTTGCGGACTGAAGGGTCCCAGGTTTGATTCTGGTCAAGGGCATGTACCTTGGTTGCGGGCACATCCCCAGTAGGAGGTTTGCAGGAGGCAGCTGTTGATGTTTCTCTCTCATCGATGTTTCTACCTCTCCTCCCTTTCTCTCTGTAAAAAAAAATCAATAAAATATTTTTTAAAAAAAGAAAGATGTGAGTCATGTATGTAACTTAAATTTTCCCAGACAATAAAAAAGGTAAAAATAGGTAAATTTAATTTTATATACTTAATATTTCTAAGGCATTACCTTATTTTAATATGTAATCATCTTAAATTTCATGAAATACATTTTATTTCTACTAAATCTTCGAACTCTAGTATAGAACACTTAGCTTGGACTCTCTACATTTGAAAGGCTCAGGAAACAAGTGACTGAGGCTACCAATAGACTAAATGAGCCATTACCAGAACCTGAAAGATATTCAGAGCACAGGCCATTAAGGAGTCTCTAAGATTAACCAAGTTATCGAGTTTTTATTAATGAGCCACAAAAGTTATTAAATCCAAGTGATAGCATTAGATTTTGATTGTATATTATTTAAAAAAAAACTATTATGAACTTGATTTTACTGTGATAGCTAGCAGTATACACATAGCGTTATTTTAGATCCGTAGGAACAGAAATTCTCATATCTTTTCCCATTAAAGTGACTCAAATTCACAGGCCTACGCCTTTACTGTGTTGACTTTATTAATACCATCTTTAAAAAATATCCATTATCTTAAAATTGACATGATTTGTTCAGGTCCATTTAACATTCCTTTCAGAACATTTTTATTGGTGGATCCCAGTGAGCGCGAGGAGCGTGTCATGGATGGCTTGCTGGTGATTGCTGTGAACAAGCACCGGGAGATTTGTACCATTCAGTCCAGCGGTGGGATAATGCTGCTAAATGAGCAGGTTAGTGCTGTGGTTAACATCCCATTTAGAAGCTTTTTCTAATTTTTTTTTAATATATTTTTTACAGAGAGGAAGGGAGAGGGACAGAGAGCCCAAAACATCAATGAGAGAGAGACATCGATCAGCTGCCTCCTGCACACCCCGCACCGGGGATGTGCTGGCAACCAAGGTACATGCCCCTGACCGTAATCGAACCTAGGACTTTCAGTCTGCAGGCCAATGCTCTATCCACCGAGCCAAACCAGTTTCGGCTCTCATTTTTTTTCTTCTTCTTTTTTTAACTAAAAACCAACAGGGGCATTTTCAGTGATTCATCCTCGGCTGTGTTGGAATCTGGTTTCAGTACTGTCATCACCCTGTTGAGGAGATGAGTTAACCTTCCTCTTCCCTGCTGTGGCCATGCATGTCCTCCAGAGTTTAACCTCTCTAGGCAGAGAGACATGGTACTTTTCAGGGAAGAAACAGGTTCATATTTCTATCAAAAAGTGTCACAAATAGGAATGAGGTTAAAAGTAAAGCACTTGTAGAATTTGGGTATAATAAGCAGTACTCAAACCCAGCTCCATATCAGATTCTCACGGACTTTTAGAAAAGCGGCTGCCAGGTACTGGAGGTGCAGGTTCTTGAGCACAGCCTGCTTTGTTGGAGCTCCAACTCTGCGTTAGAGTGACTGGCCTTGGCCATTGATTTCAGATCTTCATGCCTCCACTTTTTCATCTGTAAAATAGGGAGTAAGTTCCTAGTGACACCTTATTGGTAGAATATAAAGGTAAGTAGGCGTGTGACACTAGCATACGTTAAGTGTGCAGTAAATGTAAGTTTTCTCATCACTGCCATTCCCAGCTCCCTAACTCCAGAAACACACCCATTAGGCACCAACGCCCGAGAACCTTGCTTTCTGATAGCTACGGGTTGCTCTGTGGCCTGGTGCCATGGCTCACTCACACAGAGGTAGTCAGTGCACTGAGCATGTGTGTATCCTGGCCTTTCCTGGGGTCTGTTAGTGCTGCGAGAATATTTTTGGGTCTGTTTTCTTAATGTGAGAGCCCTTCAGATATTCCAAACCAACTTTCACAACTTGCTTTATGTCTTCATTACATTAGGAAACAAAGGCAGATTTAAGTTGTAAAGTTAGAAAAGTTAATCTCATTCTTGGTTTTGTTAGAGAAAGCTATTTGGTTTGTTGTCTTTAAATAATAGCTAATTTTTATAAACAGGTATTGAGATGCAGTAAAATAGCTGGTGTGAAAGTGGCGGAAATCACAGAGCTAATCCAGAAGGCTTTGGAGAATGACCAGAAAGTTCGGCAAGTTTAATTTTGTTAGAACCAAGTGGTCTTTTTATAATTTTCTGTTAAGCATTCTTCTTGCACAGGGGTAAACCACACATTTTCTTTATCTGTTAATCTCAATTGAATATACTAAATGTTTGTTAAAAGTTTATTGAACTGTTTGTTGTATTCCAACTTAAACAGTCTGTATTGAAAAGCCACGTAATATTTTTCTTTAAAAAAATTAACATGTTCTTAGGAAGAAGAATCTGATAATGCAAGTTAACTGAAATGATACACACTGGGTTAATTCCCATCTTCTCCCCATGTGACATTACACAGCATCTGTAGCCTCGCATTAGTGTCTTCTACAACGTGCGAAGTTAATGCCTGCCTATATGGCTGGTTTGAGGATTAGCTAATAACCTACCTTAAGCCCTTGGCATGTGCCCAGCACGATTCAATATGGTAATTACAGGAACTTTTATTATGTCTCTTGATAGGCATAATACATTTTGGTGAAGATAAGTTAGTCTCACCAAAAGGTAAAATAGTTAACATTTTTTTTTGTCTTCTTGTCCATCTATCATCCACCCCCTCCCTTTTTCTTCCCCCAAATACCACACACAGGAAAGAAGGTGGAAAGTTTGGCTTTGCAGAGTCTATAGCAAAACAAAGGATCACAGCATTTAAAATGGAAAAGGCCCCTGTTGACACCTCTGACGTCGAGGAGAAAGCAGAAGAAATCCTGGCTGAAGCGGAGCCTCCCCCAGACATGTATCTTTACTATTGCTGGGGTTTGCTTTTCCAGTAGCAACAAGATTCATTCCACTGTGGCCTTATGACGCTGTGAAAGGGGTACATACTGACATTTCTGTGAAACACTGTACTTTGTTAGAAAAAAAACATTTAAGATACCAGATAGTGAAGAGTCAGTAAGTTGATGGTCTAACGTCCACCTTCTCTTCAGCTATCCTACAAAATCCAGAAAATTCTCTAAACCAATTTATAGCGTTTCATTTTCTTTTGAAAAATTAGTCTTTAATCTCAATGGCACGGTCAAGCACTCTACACTATTACACATTGTTCTTGAATTTTTTCTGCATTCACCAAATAAAATGTTCAGAGCCAATCTTGATGTTTCTCACTATTATGTCCATAACAATTTTGAGTTGTTTTTTCTTCATTGTTCAGCCACCTATAGTAGAGCTAGTAAATTTCTTCTCCTAAGACTTTGAGGCACATTTCTGTCTTAAAAAGAAAATTTCCTTTAACTGTTAAGCGTTTCTAAACCTGTGCTCTGGACTCCTGGAACTGCCCAGATTGGAGAAGGAGTAGAGAACTCCTGGGGTGACCTTGAAGACTCTGAGAAGGAAGATGAGGATGAAGGCGGCAGCGATGAAGCCATCATTCTCGACGGAGTGAGGACAGATGTGGGAATGGACGTGTCCAATAATGGAAGCCAAGGTGGGTGGTACTTTATGGCTTTTAGTATTAGACCAGAGGCCCGATGCACAAAAATTGTGCAAGAGTAGGCCTCCCTTTCCCCAGCTGTTGGCACCAGCTTCCCTCTGGCACCTGGGACCCAGGCTTTGCTTCTGCTGCCAGCAGGCACCTGGAACCCGGGCTTCCCTCTGGCCCTGGCTTTGTCCAGAATGATGTCCAGTCTAATTAGCATGTTACCCTTTTAATTATTATAGGCTAGAAAATTCGTTCACTGGAGGAAAGGGGGGGTCTCTCAGCTCCCCAGGGGATCGGGCCTAAGCTGCTAATCAGACATCTCTCTGGCAGCCCAGCAACCCTCAGGAGATGTCTTATTAGTGGAGGGAGCAAGCCTAAGCCGTTAGTCAGCTTAGTGCTGCTGTGGAGGAAAGAGAGGCTCCTGCCACTGCACTGGCCAGCCATGAGCCTGGCTTCTGCACATATCCCAGGTCAGGGAACCAGGCAGGCAGTGTCACGTCCCAGGTCAGAGATGGAGATAGCACCATGTCCCAGGTCAGGGACGCAGGCAGGCAGCTTCACCTCAGTACTGGGCAGGCCTAGGTGTGCCTCTGCTGGGGGCAGAAGTCCCCACCCCCTTCCTTGCCCTCCAGCTCCTGTGCGTGCACAACCCGTTGACTGGTCATGACTCACACTGTTAGGATCAATTAGCATGTTTCCTCTGTATTATATATAGGATATGATGTAGACATATAAATTATATATGTAGTTATATGTGTATAGAATCTATCCCTATTTATAAAGTACCACTAAAATAGGGATTTATTTTTATATTAGCAGTTCCTGTTTTTAGAGGAACTGAGTTTCAACTAAACTGTTGGAGCTAACTCTGCACTATTAACTCCAATTCTTTTCTAAAGGAATATGCTTGTTTGTAGAGTAGTGGTAGCTCTTGGATATGTAAATGTAGTTGCATTTTTAATGTTTTGTATATCTATCTGGGCCAGTTTTAAGGAAGTTTCTTAAAGATCTTATTTCTGCATGTGAATTTTTCTTTGTAGTTCTTAAGAGTGAAACATAAAGCCTTTCCCCTGTTTCCCTGAACGTAAGACATCCCCCCAAAATAAGACCTACTTCCAGTTTTGCCTCTCGCTATAAGGCATCCCCCCAAAAATAAGACCTCCCCCGAACATAAGGCCTCCCTGGAATATAAGGTTCCGGAAGCTACCATAAGGCGTCTGACTCCTGATTTAAAGAGACCTCGCATTGCCTGAACAGCTCCGGCTGCGCTGCGGCCAGTCAGTGAGCTGGTTTGTGATGACAACTACTACTGTACCGTATACAGGTACCATAATAAATTTTTTGTTGTTGTTGTTCAACAAGAGTGTGTACCATATTATTCTTCATGGGAAAATAAGACAGCCTCTAAAAATAAAACCTAGTGCATCTTTGGGAGCAAAAATTAATATAAGACACTGTCTTATTTTCGGGGAAAGAGGGTAACATTAGTGCGTTCAAATAGAACTTTCTACAGTACCAGAAATGTCCTACATCTACACTAATATCATAGGTCCACTAGCCACCCACATGCAGCTGTTGAGCACTGAAATGTAGCTTGTGTGACTAAGGAACTGAATTCTAAAGTTTACTTACTTTTTTGTTAATCCTCACCTGAGGATATTTTTTCCATTGATTTTTAGAGTGGAAAAAAAGGGAGGGAGAGAGAGAGAGTGACATAGATGTGCAAGAGACACATTGATTGTTTGATTTTTGCACCAGCCCCAATTGGGGCTCAGGATTGAACTTGCAACCCAGATACATGCCCTTGATTGGGAACAGAACTCTCAACACTTCAGTGCAAAGGCCAACGTTCTAACCACTGACACATCCGGCAGGGCTGAGTTCTAACATTTAATTTTGGTTCCTACATTGGTACAAAATCCTAGTTACCTGGAAAATATGTAATTCTAGGTGTTTCTTGCATTCTGAAATACATAGATTTGGACCAATTGTTTTTACTTGTGGGTGTTTCATCTTTCAAGAAAACCAACTTCTTGCTTGGCCCACATTAGAAAATAATCATGAGTTGTTTTTTATGTAGTAAAAACAAATCATAGGAAGAATCTAGGTATTAGCCTTACAGAGTTTGTGATGCACAGTCCAGCCTGCCTTTGAGGAGGAATTTAGTGCCTGTGAGCATGACTGAGCTTGCTGGGTTTTGTAGAAGAAACATCTCCATTGATTGGGACCTTTATTCACTTTCCCAGGGGTCACTGTTTGACATCACTCTTTAGGAGCTTGTTCCAGATATTTATTTACTACTAGAGGCCCGGTGCATGAAAACCATACACTTGGTCCAGCCTGGGCCCTCTTGCAGTCTGGAAGCCCTCATGGGATGTCCAATTTATGGCTTGGGCCTGCTCCCCACAGTTGGACATCTTTAGCGCTGCCACAGGTGCAGGAAAAGCTCTGGCCACCACTGCTGGGCTTCTGGCTGAGTGGCACTCATGTGTTGAGCATCTGCCCCCTGGTGGTCAGTATGTGTCATAACCAGTCATTTTGCCATTTGGTCAATTTGCATATTAACCTTTTATTATACATTTACAGCATATAAATTGTTTCCACAGTGAGGCCATGAATGAAGCTTTTAGACTTTCCATATAATTACATATACATCAGCCAGTCTTTAATGCTGCATAGAATTCCGTAGTGTTGAATGTTGCTAGTTGGTTTAGTTATTCCCTTATTGATACACAGTTTCAGTGCTACAGTGAGCATCCTTTCATATGTCCCTTTATATATGTGTGAACTGTTTTTCTAAGGTTACTGTATTTTCCGGCGTATAAGATGACTGGGCATATAAGACAACCCTCAACTTTTCCAGTTAAAATACAGAGTTTGGGATATACTCACCCTATAAGATGACACCTGGCGTATAAGATGACCCTTGACTTTTGAGATTTTCCTGGGTTAAAAAGTTGTCTTATACGCCGGAAAATACAGTAATAAGACTAACTGCTAGAATATTCAATTGCTAGCTTCAAGAGTAATATTTTCAACTGAATAATAAAGGTGGACTTAAGCCAGTTGGGAGGAGAGAACAGGTAAAGCCTTTCTAAAGCGTAGAAACAAAGTGAGAAACTGAAAATTCAAAACATAAAGACCTGATATATCAACAGCTAACTGGGAAAAAGTATAATCCACATTATGTATCATTAATGAAGGCTCAGGAGAAAACTACAAATTCTCACATATAAATGGCCAGTTACATATGCCAACCCTGGTAGTAATGAAGGAAATAAATTTAAAGCAAAAAGATGAGAGCATTTTTTGACTGCTGTATTGGGCAATATTAAAAACACTAGCATTGGCAATGTTGTATGTGAAAATGGGTTCTTCATAGACTATTTCTTGGAATGTAAATTGGAACAGTATTTCTGGAGGGGTTTGGCAGTATCCTTTGGAATGTATATATACCTTTTGGCCCAACCACTATGTTTCTAGGTATTTCCTTTACAGTGTTTATAATAGAAAGAAACGAAAAATTTAGATCTCCAAAATTAGCAAATTCTAAAATAAATTATGGTACCTTCTAGAGTGGGATGAGCACTTTGATGGCATCTTGTTTCCAAATTGGTTCTACAAGATGATATATACATACATATACATATACACTGAGTGGCCAGATTATGATGATCTCTGAATGCATAATAATCTGGCAACTCATTGTGTATGTGTGTGTGTGTGTGTGTGTGTGTGTGTGTGTGTGTATATATATATATATATATATATATATATATATATATATAAAATTTATTAGAAGCCTGTGTATGAATTTGTGCCTAGGTGGTGTCCAGCCAGTCTGGCCAAAGGGAGAGGACATGGGTGCCTGCTGGTTGAACTCCTGGTTGAGGGGACAATTTGCATATTACCCTTTTATTACATAGGATATACACTGAGTGGCCAGATTATTATATATTCAGGGATCATAACTTTTCTATTATGAATGTACAGAATGATGATGTAATTAAAGACATGTTTGAGGAATCCAGCATAATGTTTCAAAGCTCCAAGAAGTTACTTGAGGGAAGGAAAGAACCAAGTAGGTCTGGCAGCCTGCACCCAGAGTAACCCGGGCTCTAGTTATATGAAACAGTTTTAGAATTGCTGCTATGGAAACCAATTTGGAAACTTTTAAAGAGATTACAGGCCCACCTTAGAGGGTTTGCTTCCAGACCCTCACAATACAGTGAGTTACTACTTTAATTTAGCATTTTTGAGCAATAAGTTGTTTTTAACCATCACCTGAGCCTGTAGGAGAAAAAGCCTTTCTAAATACAGTGAAATCAGGTGTGCCTGTACTTACATTGCCTCCTGAACATTTTCTTAAAGAGGCCCCTATCGTACTGTCAGACAGTGAAGAAGAAGAAACGATCATTTTAGAACCAGACAAGAATCCGAAGAAAATAAGGTAACAGTTTCTGGTTTATTTCTCTGGTTTTATTCTCCTCTTACCTACTGTAAACAAAAATGTCACTTTCTCATAAGTCTATAAACATTAGGATCTAATTCTATAGAATTGTTTGGATGCCTTTCAAAGTCACTATTTTACTGTCATAGCAAATTTTATATATACTGGGGAAAAATAAGGCCTCCTGTTTTTGTGATCCAGAAATTAGTTAACAAGCACAGTATGGTGAATCAGCTTCTAGTACTAGTACTGTTGGTAAACTCTTAATTGACTTTATTGTCAGAACACAGACCATCAGTGCAAAACAAGAAAAAGCACCAAGTAAAACAGCAGTGAAGAAGAGAAGAAAGAAGAGAACTGCTAATTAAAGCTCACATGGTTGTATTTGTATACAGAACTATTAAAAGGATATTTATTTAAGTGCTAGCAACCTTTAACTTTTTTTATTCACAAATCCATTATAAAATCTAGTCATTTCCTTCGTTATTACATTATGCTTTTAATAAACCAGGAAAACTTAACAGGTTTTAAATAACTACCACTTCAGCCACGTCCAGGTGAATGAGGAGTGGAGAACACTTCCCTGGTGTGCACCAAGGACCACAACTGGTCAGCAAGCAGATCCACTCCAGACATGCTGGTTATGCAAGCCGGCAAATGGTTGGATGCTCAGGAAAGTCAATGTCAGCACTAGTCTGTTTTCCTGAAACTATAAGGTAGTTGAAGTCTTTTAAATTTTAGGAGAACCCTTTCCAGTCCCCATAGGAGAAATTAACTTTTCTGTGAAACCCTGAAGTCAAATTTTTACCTCAAATTAAATTTGACTTACAAACTAAGTTTTCCAAATCAATTTATTAATTCTTATTCTTATCCTGACAGCTGGCATCATTAATACTTTAACAAAACCACTCATAATCAGCCACATATCTAAGATACGATAGTACATGTACAAAAGATATACAAATTAAAACCATTAAAAAGGAATAGAGACCATAATTTGTACTTGACCATAACTTTTGTATTCAGATATGATTGTAAATTTAAAACTTTAAAAACTGTACATCATATACGTTGATTTAACTCCTAGAAAACAAAGTCAGTTTTTCACTGTTACACATGTAGTGTCTCTGGTGGGATGAGGAGAGAAACACCATGATACCTGTAAGCAGGGAAAAAATCCATTTTTAGTCAACGTTCATTGAGTGAAGGAATATGCTAAGAACTCAAAAGTGCTGTTTCTACTTGAGTAAGCAATAATTAAAAACACATACACACATGCCCCTTCCCTCTTCTCCCTCAAATACAGGACAGACACATACCCTGCCATGAGAACAGCCCCTATGGAGGTTGTGCCCAATTCGTGGACCCTTTTATAAAGGTCAAATATCATGGATCTTGGAACCATATGACACCCTGGGAAGCCGGCACCTTTTAGTGATGTTGCCCTAGCTCATTTGGCTCAGTGGATAGAGCATTGGCCTACAGACTGAAGGGTCACGAGTTTAATTCCAGTTAAGCGCGTGTGCCTCAGTCCTGGCCCATGTCGGAGGCAACCAGTCAATGTGTCTCACATTCATTTCTCTCCATCTCTCCCTCTCCCTTTAACTCTAAAAACCATGGAAAAAATATCCTCTGGTAAGGATTATCAAGGTTTGGCTCAGTAGATATAGAGTGTTGGCCTATGGACTGAAGAGTCCTGGGCTTGATTCTGGTCAAGGGCACATGCCTGGACTGTGGGCTCAATTCCCAGTAAAGGATGTGCAGGAGGCGGCCAATCAGTGATTCTCTCATCATTAATGTTTCTCCCTCTCCTTCCGAAATCAATGAAAATATATGAAAAAAAATTCTAATGTTACGTCTTACTTGGAATGTTTGTACTTTTCTCTGATTGACTGCTGTGCATGCTGTGCCGCTCTGAGGTAGGTTTGGTGCAGGTCCAGGAGACAGGGCTTCAGACTCTCCAGGGTGTAGCCAGTCTTCTGTACCAGGGATTCCGGCTGCAGAGGAGCAGAACACTGCTGAGTTGATTTCAGGAGCAGGTACAAGTTAACAGTTGGCACTGAGCTGGAGTTGTTAAATTTCAGTACTAACAGCAACTGACAGGTATACCAGTTTTCTAAGCCGCATTCCAACACTTTTATGCTGATTTGATTTCGACTACTTTCCCTGTAGCAGGTTGGGAGGCAATGCTTTCAGCACACCTTTTAAATCTAAGCAACAACAAAGCTTTCTACCTAACAAACACGCTTAAACTATGTTAAACAGTTTTCCCAGGTCAGTCAGTTAATGGCACAAGCGGTTAAGTCCCAAGGTGATGTAATACATACCCAGCTTTGTCCTGTGACTGTGTAGAGTGCTAGATGAAAGGCTGCTCCGGCAATAATTGATGGCAAATACTTAAGGTAGGGGTCAGCATCTATCAAACTTAACTCTCCCAAAAACTGGAATGAAAAGTAATATGCTTTATGGTCATAAGAGCTCTAGAATTCAAACCTCACATCTCTGCCTTCTGACCTATTTTCCCTGCAGACTGAGTGTAGAACAACCAGTCTTCAGGGGAAAATTCCCATACCCTTGTCTTTTAGAAGTGTTTTCCCATTCTCGTCCTCTCTTTCCTCTTAATAACTTTTTAAAGTCCCCACCCAAGAATATATTTTTATTGAGATATATATATGAGAAGAAGGGAGAAACATCTATATGAGAGAAACATCAATCGGTTGTGTCCTGGCTAGGAATTGAACCTCCAACCTTTTGGTGTTTTGGTGTACCAGGCGAGATCCAAGCATCTGAGACACCCAGCCAGAGCACTTTTAATAACTTTAAAAATAATCTTCTGGCTACCATTTCCCAAGACTTTATTTCTATTATCTTTTGCCAATGGTAGTCTTTCTCCCATACTGCAGCATGAATCTGTCCCTGGAATATTAAATCCCTTGACCAGAGCTGCATAACAGAACTAGGGCTTGTCCCTAATTGCGACCTAACAATCTTATATCAACAAAATGAACTTACCATCGCTAAACTTTCAACTTTGCAGTTCGAAGGCTGCTGGTGCATAAAGTACTGGGTGAGGAACTGATTTACAGTTGGTGCCGCTAAGTCAAAAGAAAGGACTTTCAGAACAAGATGCTCCATTCTCAGAACTTGTTTCTTGGTATAGGTATCATCTGTAATGTACACAAACTCTGCTACCTCTGGGGGGTATATTTCTTCAAACTTTCTACAAGGAAAAAAGTTTTAAGTAATCAGTATTAAAAGAGAAGCAAGCATGAATATCCCAATTCTGAAATCCCTCTAGCAAGATTACACAGAACAAATCCAACTGCCTGTTTCTGCGGAGATTGGGTAAATGCTAATTAGAAGAACCAGATCAGTGAAAGACTTTTAAGATCTTTCTCCCAGTGCAATAAAAAAAAATAAATAAATGAAAAGCATGAGACTTTCCAAGATAGGAACAATGCTCCCAAGACTTCCCAAGGATACCATGTAACTAAAAATTTAGGTAATTTTCTTAGAAAAATAAACATTTTATACTTTAGTTTTAAAATTTAGTTTTCATGTCTTAATGAGATTTTTCTTATATGCTGGAAAGCACTTTTTAATGGAAGGGACCACACTTTAAAACTTTGTAATCTAGTATTAAATTATAGCCAATGTTCATGTTCACTCAACAAGGTAACCTGGGATCCAAATCTGGAAAAGTAATGTCCTAAATTAGGCAAGTTTCATCCACACCTATCACCACTTAAGTAGGCACTGACTCTGCCTTGTGTAGTATTGTCACATGTTAAAAATCACGTTAGTTCCATGCACAGAAAGGTACTGATCCATTCTAACCGAACGAACCAAGCTGACTTACGAGGCCAACAGCATAGCAGCAGTGCCCACCAGCTGAAGTTTTCCTCTCAACACAGACATGGAGGAAAGAAACCTGTCGATGTAGTTCACCGCCAAGTACAGAGTCTCATTCTGGAGTTTATATTCTTCTCCTACTTCAACTAACCAGTCCACAAGGATGGCTCTCATGCTGTTGTTGATGTCTGGCTGCTTCTTCATGTAGCCCACTTTAGGCTTACATTTAATCTGTTGAGAAAGTCACTTAGCATAGTGTTAATGCAGTTAAGATTATCCTACGCTAGCAAAGTAGCTATATATGAGAAACCCAAGTACAGCATTAGAGTATTGCACAGGCAGATAAAAAAGTTCACAAACGCCCTCAATGCCATCTCACCACACTGGGTAAATAACATAGAAAGTAGTCCTAAGAGCCTTTACCTCCATTTCCCTGAGGTATGTGTGAATGTCCTCATGATAGTCTGGGACTTCATTAACACTCACTGGCTTTTCCTCTTCCAACACAATTGACATGTCCATAGCGTGTGGTGACTCTGGGAGAATTCAAAAGCACTATTAAGTTCCCTGTTTAATTTTCTTTTATATTTCCATTTATTTCAGAGAGGAAGGGAGAGAAAGAGATTGATACACCAATGATGAGAGAATCATTGATTGGATGTCTACTGTATGCCCCCTACTGGAGATCAGCCTACAACTCGAGCATGTGCCCTTGACCGGAATCAAACCCGCTAGGGCTCTCGTTTAATTTTCTAGTTAACTGCCAAAAGTGATTGCCCTTGTAGGCATCCCACACTACCAAAGCAATTATTTCACTGATGACAAAGTGTACAGACTACTTCACTCTGGTTTTAGTACCTGTCCACTTAGCTTTAGAATGAACTTAATAAGAAAAAATGATAGGCCAATCATAGGTATTATGTGAGAGTATCACTCATCTTCCATGAAAGACAGTGGCACGGTGGTTCTATTAGGACAGGATTAAAATCCAAGTTCTAAGATAACACACAGGATTTGCTCTTAAGAATTTGCAGACCCCCAAGTCGGATGTATTCAAAGCACAATCTAGGCAATAACTAGAAGTAGGGCCAACACTATGTTCAACAAGTGATTAATCTTTTGCAATTTTAAGTTATCTTTTGAAGCAAAGAATATCATCCGTTTTTGTTGTCACTTCAAGGTTCACTTTGAGGTTAAAATTTTATTGCTAATTTAAAATAAAAACATAAATTATTTTAATTCCAAAGGACCACTTCTCACCAGCAGAACTAAAAGTGAAATGAGTTTGGATTTAGTGAGTTGTCCAGTGACTCAACAGCCCCAGGTACAGAAGCAATCCACTGTGGGCACAGCTGCTTAGATCCGCTATAGATCCACTACTCTCCTTACAGGTGGTTATGTACAAATACTATGGTTCAACCCGACTCACAGGACAACGTTCCTCTCTGGTGTCAGAGGATGGCTCAGACTGGTTCACAGAAACAAAATTTTAAAGCCGGAAGAGATGTTAGATATCAGGGCAGGTCAAGCTACACGCTCATACAGCACACTGGAGTGGAATGCACCAAGGGATTCTTAGGAATGAATGGAACTGAAATCTATTTTATCAACCCTGGGAACACTTCTAGGGTCAGATTAAAACCAAGGTTTGAGATCTAGTTAAACTGATGAGACTGGCAGTGTACTGGAAAGAGCATCCAATTTGGATCTGGGTCTTTTTTGTCGGCCACTGGGTCATGTATTAGCTGTGAGGTCTGAGATAAATCACACCCTTTCTAAACTTGTGACATTAAACCAAATTCATATGTAGTAGGATAAGATAATGCCTTACAATGCAAAATATCATTAACCCAACCTATTTAATAATTATGATTACATTGATTTGATACAGATGTTCATTAAAACTTACCAAAGCTATCATCCATTGGATAATCAAGAGATACCAGTGGTTTTCTTGGTTCAGGTAAAGCAATAGCTGAACTAAACACCAGGACATCTTCGCATTCTGTTTCTTTAGATTCACTTGGGCTCTTCTGAGTCTCTTCTGGTTCATCCACATGAATGGTAAATGCAGGCTGTTTGCTGTTTGCTTTCCAGGGAGGAACAATGACACGTTCATCATTTACAGGAAGATCCGTTAGGGGTGCAACCTAAGAAGAAACCAATAACTGACTTTGAGCTTATTAAATGAAGTGTTGTTTTCTTCCCCTTATGGGTCTCACTCACTGCTTCTACTCCATCAGGAAAAGAAATTTTCTGGGGCAAAATCCGGCAAGGAACTTTGGGTAGTCAAGGAAAATAAGGGATGGTTCAGTTTGCCACAGGCACATATACAGAGGTTAGAGAGAGTCATACTGAGTGGAAATATGAAAAAGTAAGGCCTCAAGAGGGAATGGAGTGGCCAAAAGACAAGCTTAGGAAAGAGATGGCAAAAACATGTTGGTTCACCACGTTCACCCCGTGGTGGAGCAACAGAGCAAATCCGGTAAAATGGCGGAATTTACCAAAAACAGTATTCTTATATCCTTCCCTAAAGTAGAGATAACCTCCTAATTTCCCTCTATGGGGAGGCGGAAGGAGGTCCTAGGATTTAAAAGCTAAGAGTAAGGCGTGGTGGCGGGCACAGACCACACATGTGGCAGGACTTAGTTTGACCCCATTATCTGCAGAAAAATAACCCAATAGAAAACAGACAAGCAGCAAACCCACAATGCTGGCCGGCAGGAATGGGAGAAACCTCCAGTGGCCTCCCAACACGCCAGAAACCAGGGGTCGGCGGACCGCAGACCCAGACCTGCCTAAGAGCCCAACGTGCCTTCTCGCCCCTCTCCCCTGCCTAACCCCTAGCAGAACCAAGCTCATCTGTACCCGTCGCGTCTTGGGCCTCTGTGGCGGCGCTGGAGCTCGCTGGTTCCCGGCCTTCAGTACCGCCAGCCGGGCCCGGGTCCGGGGCTGCTGGGCATGAGACGCCTTCTCGGGGTTGATGTTTTCCTGGTCCTCGTGGGGTGCCGTCTGCTGCAGGGTGAGCGGCGCCGAGCCCGCCTCGCGGGCCGCAGAGGAGCCCAACATGACTGCTCCGAGGCCCCGGTGGGATCCGCCTGCGGCGCCAAGCAGCGTGCACTCGCTCCCGCCGACCGGCCGCGCCGAGGAACGCCCCCGCCGTGGGCGCCCACCTCAGCCCAGCCCAGCCCGGCCCGGCCGCCCGGGATGGCCGAGAGCCGAGGAGGCTAAGAAAGAGTAGGCACTGCCGGGCTGGAAAGCCAGGGACACACCAAGAACAAGCGAGCTGCCCGCCGGAGCGCCGGCTGTTCAGGCAGTTCAAGTATCCCGCGACTATTGAAATGGGCCAATGACAAGGGCTGCAGCCCGTGACGTCATCCGAGCGACCCGGCGCCGGGGACCGGAGGCGGCCGCGCCCGCAGAGGAGCAGGGGCGTGGCAGGGCGTGGCGGGAGGGCAGTGCCTGCGCGGGCGGGGCGGGGCCTGCTTTAGGCGGACTTTAAACGGAGCCCGCCAGGCTGGCTCGGCGCCAGGCTGCTGCCCATAGGCCAGTTAAACGTCAGCAAAGAGCCACCGCTGCCTTTGGCCCTGGGGCCTCGGGTAGCTTCACGACATGCTTCCCAAGGTCTAATTGGCCTGGCCCCTCACTGGCCTGCTAGTCTTGGTCAAGTTAGTCTCAGTTTTCCTTATCTGTCCCTTGTTAATATCTACATGTCATACACTTGTCGTAAGGGTTAAATTATGTCCACAAATCGTTTAACAACGACGCTCCCGTTGCCGTGGTAGATTATGTCATCTACCATTTAGGGTTTCTTCAATCTCAGGTTTTTCATTTTTCCTAATGAAGATACAATTAATTTGAAGTGCCACCTTGAACGACTGTTGATCTGTATAACAAATAGTAATGTTCTACAAAAATTCAACTAGACGGCCATTAATTCCCATTTCCCCCCAAGCTGTAACAGCCAATAAAAAGCACCCAATGACCCTTATATAACTGTGTTCCATGTAGAAATGAAGGTTGTTTAATATAGTAAAATATATGATCTCATTAAAATAAAACTCATAGCGATATGTGCTTTTAACAATTTTTCACATTTAATATACAATAAGGCTCACACATAACAAATATATGGCATATAATTAAGAAGCATGATTGTTTTCTGACAAATTCATGGGTGTGCCCTTCTTAAAAACATAAATAGCTTATTTTCTATTATAATCTTTATGCCATTTTAAGTCAACCTTTACAATATTCCCCTCAAATATGAATAAATATAAATTAAGTTTATTAAACAAAATCCCAATAGTCTTAAAGTCTTATTTCCCTTCACACATGATATAAAGGAAATTCGTGGATGCTAATGCAGGAAACTCTAAGAAACCATCATATCTGCTGACTATTCACATGGATACTCGATAATTCTACTGGTTACAGAGCATCACCTTAAGATCACCCCACCTCTCCATCTGTGCAAGCTCTGCTCATTTCTCTGTCCACACTTTATACCAGACTGAACCTGGTCACAATGCTCATTATTAAGCAAGAGTGAAATCAGTTGCAAATCAATCTCAACTCCTAGAAAAAATAAAATCTCAACTCCTAGCTGACAACATACATAATAACCAGGACACAAACCAGACACCAAAATGTGGGTTCTAGTACCCAGTTTACAAAATAATAGCATTTCCTCTTCATCACTTAACCTCAGTGAAAATGAGCTTTCTTATATGATTTGAGAATATAACATGTTGAGAAAGTCAAATGAGTTAACGAATATAAATACATTCTGAAAAATACATATACTATATTATACATATACTGTGTGAGAGTAGATTAAATATTTAAATACAGAGTGGGGCAAAAGTAGTCTTACAAGTTGTGAGTATGCAAGTTTATTCTTGTGTTATATTTTTAATATATTTTTATTGATTTCCGAAACAAAGGGAAGACAGATAGAAATATCAATAATGAGAATCATCGCGTCCTGCACACCCCATACTGGGGATTGAACCTGAAACCCAGGCATGTGCTCTGAGTCAGAATTAAACCATGACTTCCTGGTTCATAGGACGACATTCAACCACAGAGCAACAGTGGCAGGGGGTCTTGTATTATTTATTATTACAATTTTCCATATGAACAACTGTAAATCTACTTTAGTCCACACACTATATAGTTTTATTTTTCAAATATTATTTCTCGCCGAGACCGGTTTGGCTCAGTGGATAGAGCGTCGGCCTGTGGACTGAAAGGTCCCAGGTTCGATTCCGGTCGGGGGGCATGTACCTTGCTTGCGGGCACATCTCCAGTGTAGGGTGTGCAGGAGGCGGCTGATCGATGTCTCTCATCGATGTTTCTGACTTTCTATCCCTCTCCCTTCCTCTCTGTGAAAAATCAATAAAATATATTTTTAAAAAAATATTATTTCTCAGCATAAAATATAAAACACCACTTGCAAAAAGAATTCATTAAAATCCCTTATAATCATTTTATTTGTATTTTAAGAATAAAAATACTACTTATATTTTTAAAAAGTTGCATTCATCAAAAGAAATGAATCATTACTAAAAAAAATCATTTATCTCAAATATTTTTAGATAATATTTAAAAGTATCCTATATAGCCCAAACCGGTTTGGCTCAGTGGACAGAGTGTCGGCCTGCGGACTGAAAGGTCCTGGATTAGATTCTGGTCAAGGGCATGTATCCTGGTTGCGGGCACATCCCCTGTAGGGGGCGTGCAGGAGGCGGCTGATCGATGTCTCTTTCTCATCGATGTTTCTAACTCTGTATCCCTCTCCCTTCCTCTCTGTAAAAAATCAATAAAATACAGTGGTACCTCGAGATACGAGTGCCCTAACATACGATATTTTTGAGATACGAGCCATCTAGCGAGTGATTTTTGCTTTGAAATACGAGCAACATTTGAGATACGAGTAATCACGCAGATCAGCCGGCTGCACACGACCCACCAGTTTACCACGACTCAAGTGTCTCATAGTTTCCCACGCTTCAAGGTTACGGAATGAATTAAACTCATATCTCGAGGTACCATTGTATATATATTTTAAAAAAGTTAAAATAAATAAAGTATCCTATATAATAAAAGCCTAATAGGCAAATTGTCCCCTGGGCAGTCGTTGACCGGGAGTTCGACTGCTCACTATCATGTATGCCGACCACCAGGGAGCAGTGTGGTACATGCGGCCATTGGCAATGCAGCGCTGGTAGCAGGTGAAAATGGAGGTGCTGCAAGCCCTAATAGGCCCCAACGACTACAACAGGATGGTGGAGCAATTGAGCAGGCAGCACCAGGCCAAGGCACGGTGCCAGGCAGGGCTGCAGGGCACAAGCTAGGGCCCAATCTTCACAGGCCATCCCCAGAGACCCCACCTGAGCACAAATTTTGTGCACTGGGCCTCTAGTTTGAAATAAAAGTATGCACAGTTATCTTGTAATTTTATTTTAACATTTTCATTTAAAGAGACAGCTTCTCCAGAACTTTATCTTACTTACATTTTATGCAGCATCAAAGAAAGCAATCAGTGTGTTTTGGTCATAACTGTCCAGAATCTCCAGTAAAAGAGGTACTTTGGTTTTCACATTGGTGCCTTTGAACTTGAACTTATCTATAAAAAGATCGGTGATCATCCCTATAAAGAAAATGTTAATTTCCTGTCATTGATTAGTTCTAATTAATGATACAATATTTAATGAAAGTAAATGATTGCTTGATAATCTATTTCTAATCACCTGTAATTCCATTATTCATAAACAAATCTAAAAGAATTGGTGCTTTAAAAATACTTATTTTGGAGAGATTTTAAGGCAAGTTTCAAAATATAAATCATTTGGCTAATAACTCTTAACAACTGGTTAGGCTATTACTTCAGGCAATCAACTGCTGACCAGTTTTGAAATGCTCTTGGCATATAGGGCATCACAAGTGGTTTGCTTTTCACTAAGGCTGACCAGATGACATAGTGGAGAGCAAGCATGTCAAACTCGTGGCCCACAATAAATATTTTTATGGCTCAGCCAATGTAACAGATGTAAGAAATGTGTTAAAAATTTCATAACTTAATTTTTACAAAATCCGGTTATTCATAATTACTAATAATGAACTACAACGTTCACTAATGACTGATTACTATAATTGTGTTGTATTCATTTCCCTTATGCGCCTTATGCACAGGCGCACCATTTCTCTCCACTAATATTAGCAGCGAATATTTTAGCAGCCGATTGCCACATCATTAGTCTTGTGCTGACTTGTTTTGTGTGACAACAAGAAATATTATCCTCTTGGAGAACAAGAAAACTACATTTATTTGTGTTACGCTTATTAATTTGAGTAGTTATTTAGTGTGTGGTAAGTTAATGCTCAAGAAAAAATATTGTTGTTAAAGTGTTCTATTATTTTATGTTGATAATTACTCATTTATTTCAGCCCTTTGTATTCAGCATATCTCTATTGAAATAAACCTACGTTTCTATGAAAATTGAAGCTTTTTTTTGTAGCCCACATACACTTACACCTTGTTTATTTGGCCCGTGTTAGCCTTTGAGTTTGATACGCTTGCTGTAGAGATTCGGTTCTCAATAGGTTTATTTATATTAAAATATTCCACCCTAGCTAGTGTGGTTAAGTGGTTAGAGTATCAGCCTGAGCACCAAAGAGTTGGGGATTTGATTCCCGGTCAAGGGCATGTACATGGTTTGCGGGTTTGCTCCCTGCCCCCAGTTTGGGACTGTGTGGGAGGCAACTAAACTATGTTTCTCTCTATCTCTCTTTTCCTCTCTCTCTTCCTCTCTTTTCCTCCTTCCATCCCTCCCTCTCTCCCACTTTCTCTGAAAAAGCAGTGGAAAAAATATCCTCAGGTGAAAATTAGCCAAATAATTAAATAAATAAGTAAATAAAATTCCATCTATATGTGGACCATTCTTGGGATCTGACCTAAAGGCAAATATTTCTAGGTTCAAAGATCTGGGCAAATTATTGCACCTTTAAGTTTTCTCATATGTACAATGGGATTAATTTAAGCTGTCAATCCTTTATCCAAAACCCTAACTACTTTTTCAGTTTAGAAAGACAATAAAAGAAATACAGCTTATATAGTGTAATATCCAAGGATATAAACAGATCAATGTTTCGGCAACAAAATACATAGATAAAGAACCACACTAGAGCTGAAACCCATTTGGCTCAGTGGATACAGCATCAGCCTGTGGATTGAAAGGTCCCGGGTTGATTCTGGTAAAGGATATGTACTTCGGTTGCGGGCACATTCCCAGTAGGAGGTGTGCAGGAGGCAGCTGATCAATGTTTCTCTCTCGTTGATGTTTCTAACTATCTCTTTCCCTTGCTCTCTGTAAAAAATCAGTAAAATATATTTAAAAAAAAAAAGAACCACATTAGAGAGAAACACAAGATGGCAGCATGTGTAAACATCTGAACTTGCTGCTTTGCACAACCACATCAAAACTACAACTAAAAGACAAAACGGACATCATCCAGGACCACAGGAAGGCAGTCTTAGTGGAAATTCTACAACTAGAAGGGAAGAGAAAAGCACACAGAGACTCACAGGAGCTGCGGAAGTAAAGTGCAGAGGTATAGGCGTGCACGGAGAAGGCTGGCAACTGAGTACGCGGCTGGCTTTTTCAATCCACAGGGAGACACAAGCTCCTGACTGCTCTGAACTCCAGTTCTGGGCAGGACTCTGGGGTTCCAGACTCATATGGGGAGAAACTGAACTGTCTGGCAACAGGAGAAACACAAGGGCGGCTTTCTCTCACAGGTGCTTGAAGCAATCACCAATAGACACTGAGACCCAGGCTGCCTCTTGGGGCAGGGCTGATAGGAAGCCATTGCTGTTTGCTCTGCCCTGAGACTCCAACCCACCCCAGCTGTGCACAGAGGCTTTTGCATATGAAGGGCCTGGTCCTTTGAATTCTAAACTTACCTAACAAACTGCAGCTGAGTCAGAGAGACCCAGAACATCCAAAAGAAGGCCCAAGGCCCTACAGCAGCTTGCACTGCTCCACAGCTGGGCCTCATCTGGGCACCTCCAAAACCCAAACAAAGAAGAAGAATCTGCAGATCTGTCTGTAGTTCCTGCAAGGTGGCCTCAGGCAGAGGCTAAATTAGCACCTTCTTGGAGATCCAAGAGCCAGTGTACCCAGGAGTCAGAGTAGGACCATCCAGATTACAACTCCTCAGATCCATAAGGGACACACTCAGGGGGCAGACTCAGTGAGCACCAAAGCCCCACTGAAGCAAGTCTTGCCTCATAAGGGTGTCTCCAGCACAGAAGTTCTCCCATCATAGACACAGCTGATCCTCAGCCAATTGGCCTGGAGGTCAATTCCTCCCAGTGATACCAACAACAATCAAGGCTTAACTACAACAAGGCTATGCACACAGCCCACAAAGGGGTGCACCAAGAGTGTCCACCTTAGGTAACTGGGGAGGCTGAGCCACTGGGCCCTATAGGACACCTAGCACACAAAGACACTCTATCAACTCAGGGAAGCAGCCAAATGTGGAGACAAAGAAACAGGTCACAAATGAAAGAAATGGAGGAAAGCAAACAACTGGATATAGAGCTCAAGACCACGTTTATAATGTTTTTCAAGAATTTTCTATAGCTGGAACTGGTTTGGCTCAGTGGATGGAGCATCAGCCTGCGGACTGAAAGGTCCCAGGTTTGATTCTGGTCAGGGCATGTACCTTGGTTGCAGGCACATCTCCAGTGTGAAGCATGCAGGAGGCAGCTGAGTGATGTCTCTCTCTCATCGATGTTTCTGACTTTCTATCCCTCTCCCTTCCTCTCTGTAAAAAAACAATAAAATATATTTAATTAAAAAAAAAAGAATTTTCTATAAAGGGCTGATAAATTTAGTGAGACCCTCAGGATATGAAAAAAGACCAACTAGAAATTAAGCATACACTGACTGAAATAAAGATTAATAGACAGAGTTCCAACAGCAGACTAGAGGATCGCAAGAATCAAGTCAAAGATTTGAAATATAAAGAAGCAAAAAACACCCAACTGGAAAAGAAAAAAGAAAAAAAAATCCAAAAATATGAAGATAGTGTAAGGAGCCTCTGAGACAACTTTAAGTGTACCAACATCCAAATTATGGGGGTGCCAGAAGAAGAGAGAGCAAAATACTGAAAACGTATTTCAAGAAATAATGACAGAATATCACAACCCACAGGTTGAGAACCGCAGGGTCGCCTAAGACCATCGGCAAATACAGATATTTACATTACAATTCATTAACAGTAGCAAAATTACAGTTATGAAGTAGCAACGAAAATAATTTTATGGGTGAGGGTCACCACAACATGAGGAACTGTATTAAAGGGTCGTGGCATTAAGAAGGTTGAGAACCATGGCTTTAAGAAGAGAAAGAAGAAGAAAAAGGTAAAAAAAAATTATGAACAACAAATACATATCTATTAACAAGTGAATCTAAAAATCAAGTGAATAAGAAATCTGATGAACAGAATAATCTGGTGAATTTAATAGAATCAGGGGCATAGAAAGGGAGTGGATTGACAATCCTCGAGGGGAAAGGGGTGTGGAGGTTGCCTGAAGAGACTGGACAAAAATCATACTCCTACGGATGAGGACAGTGGGAAGCGGGGGTAAGGTTATGGGGTGGTGTGGGAACCGGGTGGAGGGGAGCTATGCATGGAAAAAAAGAGGAACAACTGTAATAATCTGAACAATAAAGATTTTAATAATAATAAAAAAGAACCACACTAAGTGGAATAAAAGAGACTATAAATAACTTCATGCCAGTTTAAGTGAAGTTTTTCCATTACATTAATTCAGCCCAAGTCACATTTGATGAAAAATTAATTATGAAAAAAACAAAACAAAAAACAATACTTTCTTTTCAAAGCTTTCTGGGTTTTGGAATTTGTGATGAGCGATATTGGTTCTGTACCATGCATCTGCAAAGTTGCTCTAATACATGAAAGTTCATGTATTTGCCATTTAGTAAATACTAAGATATTAGATCTTATTATTACAGTTTGTGAGCAAGTCTCTAAAATTCATTACACAGGCTGAAGAGTCAATGTAGAATGATGACACCAATAACTACAGAAGACTTGACATAGAGCAAAAAGCAGGCACTGGGGGGCGAGGAGGTTCTGCAGGCTTCTTACTGATGTGATGGCAAATGCTTTAGTCTCAGACTTCACATTTAAAAATGAAAAATGGAGATGACATCATCTACCCTGCAAAACTGTGTGAAGGATTAAATATGCCACCTGATTATGAAGATGCTATAGATAAACTGGTGTGCTAGGCACAATAGGTCTCAGGTAAAGATGGCAAAACAGAATTTTTTCTTAAGCTGTTCCTTCCAACCTACTCTCACTCTCTTTCAATACAATTTGTGCAACACCTAATTTCTACCACCAAAGCAAAATGAATTTTGGGTTGACATAGCACATATATATTCCTTCTTAAATTATGGTAAAAATATTAAATGTTGCATGTTGATTTTCACAATAGCAACAAGGCTGAAAATTACTGGTGTGAATTATAGCCTAAACCATAATGCTTCATAAGTTATATTCATTTCACACCAGGTTCCTTCATATATATAAGTCCATTGCACTAAACTTCTCTTAATTCCTAATTTTGCTTCCATTTTATCAAGTAAAAATGTTAAATAGTAGGTCCAGCTGGTATGGTCCAGTGGTTGAGTGTTAAACCATGAACCAGAAGGTCACGGTACAATTCCCAATCAGGGCACCTGCCTGGGTTTTGGGCTCCATCCTTAATTGAGAGTGTGCAGGAAGCAGCCAATCAATGATTCTCTCTCATCATTGGTATTCCCATCTCTCTCCCTTCTCCCTTCCTCTCTCTGAAACCCTAAAAAATATTTTAAAATATTAAATATTAAAGCAAACTTGACAAAATTAATATTGTAAGCAACAAAGTGGCTTTCACAGGTTCATGATTGCTGTAATCTTTGCCTATCTCCTCCGCCCAGCTTCCCTCAAACAGCCAGAAGAACAGAGATATAGCAAGGTATTCTAAACAGCCCACTAACCATAGAGCCTTTCAAGGTGTGCAGGCTGCTTCTTGTACTCTTCCTGCAGGCAATCTGCCTCTTCCAGAATGCAGCGATACTCTGGTATCAGAAACTCTGCATTTCCTTCATGAACTTGCAATTCCTTATTTTAAATTAAAAATGGAAGAAACTTAATGTTTAAATTCAATCCAGTATAACTTGGAAGTCTTTACAATTTTAGAAATCCCAACACCCAAAATAGTGAGCATGAGTCCAAAACACATCCACTTACTTTCAAAGCATCAATTAACTGCACTTTCTTAGCCAAAAGCAACTGGTACTCCAGCTTTGGGTGGATTAGCTCTAGAGTGTGCTTAACTGACAGTTCATTGATCTCTAGAAGGAGTTGAGCCAGACACAGTTAGAAAGTCATTTTGATTAGAAACATTCTTATTGTAACAAAAAAAAAAACAAGAAAAAGATTAATTTTTCTTTCTTTTTTTTACCGTATGAAATGTTGAGATTAATTTTCTTTTTTGTAGCTTCTTTAGAGAGCACATCTTTTAGGATGGATATAGTTGAAATGTTGTCAGATTTAAAAATCCCTTCTCCTTTTCTACAAAATTAATATACATTTTTAAAAGGACAGCTTTAGAAGGAAATACACCCAGTAAATACATATTTTGTAACCAGTGTTTAGATTTCAATTTTACATTTCTCTCTCTATATATCTCATTATTAACAGAAAACGTATTTAAACATATAAACTTTCACTGTTATTTAATTCAAGTTCTGAACATACTTGTAAAACTTAACAAAAGATGGCAGACATATGTCTCCTAAAGATATGTGAAGTCACATTATGTCCTTCATGTAAAACAGCATATGTGTTTTCACAAATAAAATCCCAACAGCTAACCCTTCATGTAAATAAAACAGAGGTGCTTACTTGCACATGAGTATGTTTTTCTCTGATGTGCTCATGTAAATTACAGCATGACCATACCCTTCATCCTGATGCTGACAGCAAACCTAAGAGTAACAGCTTCTGTTCGTCAGGCCAGTATCATTGCATGTCTTATGGTCCCAGGACCCTTTTCCTTTGGGGGAACCACTCCTTCTGTGTCTCACCTTCTCAATCCACAGGACTTCACTGGCACTGGCCTCAAGTCCATTTCTGGGACTCCGGGAGGAAGCAGTTAGCAGTGCATTCCAGACCACTGACCACAGCAGGTCACGCCTCACCAATGGTACTCAATCCTGGGATTTGTTTTTACTGGACTAGTGGGAAAGAGACTCTATAGTAGCTGATGGCACTGCTGACACCATGGCTACACAGAACAGCCAAGAGGACAAAACTAAGCTGCTTAGCGGAGAGATCTGCCTCGATGACATCAGCAAGGGTGCTGACCGGGGACTTGAGCCCAGGACTGCGCCCTCTTATGTTACAGGTGCTGGGACTGCCTTTTACTAGGTTAAGCCATTTGTGCTGGTTCTATTTTCTCATGACCAAATATTTCCATTTCCTAACATCTACCATTTCTCATGCATTTAATGTGCCTTTTGGTTTGGCTTTCATACACACAAATAGTTGATATTGACTAGTTATAGACAAATACCGATTTTTCTAGAAAGAGGAATAAAACATACACACAATTTTGATCCCAATTATAGTTTAGAAATCATGAGATTTTTTACTGGTCTTTAATTCTAACTGATGGAAGTTACTATTAAACACACAGTACCTGACACTGGGGGTGACTTACATGGCTTTTTTTTTTTAATCACCGCAATTCAACAAATATGTACTACTATTTCCACTCCTGAGAGAGAAAACTACAGGTCAATGAGTGAAGTAATCTAGCCTTTGTCACAGAGCCAAGAGTCATACCCAGGCAGGGCCGCTTCCTCCACACATGCGCACTTTACTTAGATGCCTGAAAACGTTTATTGAGAACATCTATGTTCAAAGCCATGTGTTAGGCACTTGGAGGACTCATACAAAAATAATTAAAAAACAGACTCTGGCCCTGGCTGGGTAAAACATTGTCCTGGTACTCTAAGGTTGAGGTTCAATCCTGGTCAAGGCACATACAAGAAAACCAATGAATGTATAAATACGTGGAACACCAAATCAATCTTTCTCTCTTCTTCCACCCTTTTTCTCCCTCCCTCCTTCACTTCGCCCCTCCCTCTCTGAGGTCAATAAAGATACAAAAATTAAAAAAAAGAAGCAGACTCTGCCCATGAGGAGCTTATAGTCCAATTTAGAGATACAAGCTTACATAAAAACATTATATATTTCAAATAAGTAACAATAAATACCTAAGAAAGGTAAGAATAAAAGGACATTAAATACATTTTATTTCTAATATTTCTAATATTTTAAAAAGAATATTAAAGGACACAGAGCAGTAAAGACCAAAGATATGCTACTACACAAATACACACACTGCTTGCTTCGTCAGCACATACACCAAACATATGCATTGTGCCTGGGCACTTGGAATTGTCGGTTAGGCCTGAAGCACGAGGGTCATGGTAGTACTTCAAAAAGTCATTCATTGCTCCAGGTTTGGACATATGAGATGCTGGCAGGTACAGTGAAACCAGTCCAAGGACTGATCCTAAAACCAATTAGATTTCTGGAAAGCTTCAGGTCCCGAAAGGCTGCGTTCTGAGGTAACATGATGTGTTCCCGGGTGTTTCCAGAATTAGCATGCTAAAGCTCAGCTAAGAAGCAGGACAGTTCAAGAATCTGCTTAGGAAAAGAATCCCTAAGAGACAGAGACCAGGAGAGGAGAAGCCACCCAGTCCTCTCCAAATAAAACAAAATTTAAAAACAACAACAAAAGATCAAACAAACAACAACTACAGATGAAGTGGGATGAGAATGCAAAGACTCTAAATGGGAGGGTTAGGCTCAGAGCACAGTGGAGAAATCACCTGAGAGAAGGAAGTCATCTCACACTCAGCAGAGGAAGGAAGGAAAAGAAGTCAGCTTTTCTGTGCTCAGAATCAGACACTGAGAGAGCCACTGCAGAAGAGCGGAAGGGAAGGCAAGGCGTGCGCATGCAACTAGCCACCGCCCCTCATATACACCGCCTTCAAAAGCCTGCATGTTCTCAGCTGCAAAGTTCTGAGCCATTTCCTATTTTTGCATAAATTTGGGAAGGACTGTCAAATTTACAATGTCTTCCTATTGAGGACTATGGAATATATTACCCCACTGAATCAAGTCTTTTACATCAATAAAATTTGAAAGTTTCATCAAGTAACTTCTGCATATTTCTTTTTTTTAAATTAATTTATTTACTCATTTCAAAGAGAGGGAGTGAGAATGAGAGAGAGAAATATCAATCTGTTGTTCCACTTGTTTATGCATTCATTGGTTGACTCTTGTATGTGCCCTGACCAGGGATCAAACCCGCAACCTTGGTGTGACAGGGCAACACTCTAACCACTGAGCTACTGGTCCAGGGCCATGTGAATTTTTATTCAATCATTAAAAAAAATTCATTAATTCTGCTTGTTTTTCAATAGATTCTCTTGAATAGTATAGGTTTCAAATCTATTATTTACAAATTGTTCCTGCTTTAAAACAAAGAAAATGTAGAAGCTCATTTATATCAAAACACTTATGGACTGGCTGACTTAGTTCAGTGGTTGAGTGTCGATCCACACACCAAGAGGTCACTGGTTCTATTCCTGGTCAGGGCACATGCCTGGATTTCCAGCTTGATCCCCAGTAGGGGGCGTGCAGGAGGCATCCAATCAATGATTCTTTCTCATCATTGATGTTTCTCTCTCTCCCTCTCCCTTCCTCTCTCTAAAAATCAATTAAAAAAACATACTTAAACACCTCACACACATGTGAACCAGTAAAAAGCTGTATTACCTGTAGGTGCTTTCCAGCTGTGTGTCCAGAAAGGTGTTTTGGAAGTAAAATGTCACACATTCTCCAGCCGGAGGTTTCTCGGGAACTTCAGGAAGGCAAAACACCACCCAGGAGTGAACTTCCGCAAAACTGAACTGGCCCGTTAAAGTCAGTGTGTTCATGGGTCTGTAATTCACAACAGAGGGACACATTTGTGTGTGGGAGTGTATTCAATGTACACAAAACATTAACAAATAGAATTCTGCAGTAACTGCTAAACAAATATAAATTTGTTTAATTTTTCTCAGATTAATTTTATCCATCCGATAAATGAACATTCTGATTTCATAAGAGAGAGAAAGAGTATCTATACCTCTGCTTTTTTTCTCTCTCTGATTTCATAAGAGAGAGAAAGAGTATCTATACCCAGTCAGGGGACACAAATAGCTTGTTTTTATCATAACAACTTTACAAATAAAATCCAGTTTACCCAAGCATATTTCATTTTTTAAAAGTTCACCTAATATTCCTACTGTACAAACTATCAAAACATACAAGAATCTCCTTACGGAAATAATGAGGTCATGTGACTGCACAGGATTGGGTTTCTGAGTAAGACCTAACAAGGGCTTGAAACCCGCTCCATGGCTTACTAGCTATGGGCCACAGGGCAGGGAGGGGTCAATACCTTCTATCTTACAGGGATGTGGAATGATAATATCTTGTGAAATCACACACACATACAAGGGAGTGAAATAGATTTTAAATGAATCAAGTGGATAATTATAAAGATTTAAAAAATGTAAATTTGGGGAACTAAATGCTCAGAAGAATTCTAAGAAGATGCAGGATTAAGGAACCTAAAACTAGAAGAGATTTTAAGATCATCCAGGCCACCATCTCATTTGAAGATAAGAAAACTAAAGTCCAGAAAGATCATATTATGTTCCCAAAGTCACACAGGAACGAGGCAAGATTCGAACCTGGTCTCTCACTTCCCTGTGTGCTGCTCTTTGCAGCTCGCCATGACATCACCATCCACAACTTTGTGAAGTAGGAAGACATACCCAAAAGAATCTCTCCTCTTTAATGTTCTAAAAGAAATCCTTAGGAACATTTCTCCTTACATCTTACTTAAACTACCTACCTTTACCATTACAAGCTGCAATAACACCTTTACAAATAAAATCCAGTTTACCCAGGCATATTTCATTGGTTGACTCTTGTATGTGCCCTGACCAGGGATCAAACTCGCAACATTGCTGTGACAGGGCAACAACAGAAAGACATGGGTAGTGGTCTCACATCATAGCTATTTCTTATGTCAGCAAGTTACTTCCTTCCCAAGCATCCCATTCTCATTTGTAAAATGGAGACATTTCACTTGACTTGCTGTACGACTTAAATGATACCTAAGCCCCTAGCACAATGCATGGCACAGGGCAAGTATTCAATAACTCATTTCTTTCCCTTCTCCCTCGTTTAAGCCATGTCTCTCATATTCAGGAAGTGAAAAACTACAAACAGGAGGATGCTTAAATTATAGGACAAGTGGGAAATAGCTGATTATCGCAGTTAATGGCTTGAGTATTTCCTGAGGTGGAACAGAGAGAAAATAGAATGTTTGAGGCTCACGCACCAAGGGCCTGTTCACAGGAAATGCAAAAGCGAAACAGTGACTCTGCTGATCTCAGGACAGCACACACACATAGTCCATGTGAAAGAGGAAGTCCAGCCCCAGCCAGTCTCCAAAAGTAGACACGGGCCCTAATACCTAGTAGGAATACCAATCCATAGCCTTTAAATGAAAATAGACATATCTCTATCAGAATTGACACCATAAAAATTAAAGGCAAGTTGCCCTGGCTGGTATGGCTCAGTTGGTTGAGTGCCGTCCCATGCACAGATATGTCACCGGTTCAATTCCTAGTTCAGGGCACACACCCAGGTTGCATGTT
This sequence comes from Lasiurus cinereus, assembly GCA_011751065.1. Taxonomy (NCBI): domain Eukaryota; kingdom Metazoa; phylum Chordata; class Mammalia; order Chiroptera; family Vespertilionidae; genus Lasiurus; species Lasiurus cinereus. The sequence continues at coordinate 1,927,920 of JAAGEH010000289.1, forward strand.
CAATCCCTGGTTGGGGTACATGTGGGAGGTAAATGATGGATGTTGCTCTCTCACCTTGATCTCTCTCTCCTTCCTTCCCTCTCCCTTCCTGTCTCTCCAAAACATCGATAAAAATATGTATTTTTTAAAATTATAGACAAGTTTATCTGCATCCTGTAATATCCTAAAAGTGAACTGCTTCTGCCTTGGTCCTACCTGTCACGATGGATACAGTGGGTTCTCTGATGGAGTGAAAGGGGTTTGATAAGGTACTGGCGGACCTGACAGGTTTTGGGTTGAATTCTTGGAGTCACGTATGCTTGCAGTGTGCCATACTGGCCTTCAATTGAGCGAATCTGATTCAACACAGAAGAGGAAAGAAAATAAGAATAACCCAGCAACGTAAGCATTATCTTTAAAATGGTCAACACAAGTACTCAAGTACGTAGGCCTTCATCTCTTCTGTAATATTTTGAAGGAAATAATGACATTCTATTAAGCAGCTACTTTTTATCACTAAGTAAAGGAAGATTTTGGTAGAGGAAAGCAAATAATCCATCTATAGAAGTTGTTCCCACCACATGTTTTCAAGTCATCTGTCTATGCCATTCCAAAAAACATACATTGTTACATACTATCCTCGCACATTTTAAAGCACTATCTATAGCCCTAGTCAGTTTGGCTCAGTAGATAAGAGTGTCACCCTGTGGACTGAAGGGTCCAGGGTTCGGTTCCAGTCAAGGACACATTCTGGTTTCCGGGCTTGATCCCCAGCAGGAGGCAGCCAATCAATGATTCTCTCTCATCATTGATGTTTCTATCTCTCTCCCCATCTCCATTCAGCTCTGAAATCAATAAAAATGTATTAAAACAGAACAAAACAAAAAACACTATATACTATATTTAATAAGATTCACATAAAAATGGTTAGAATTTAGATATTTTTGTTGAAGGGATAAGTGAGTTTTTCAAATAATGAAAACTTACATGGACTATTTCATTTTCTCAGAAATGGGAGTACTATAGTATAAAGCTGCTGTTATAAAAATCTACTGACAGTCCTAACTGGTTTGGCTCAGTGGATAGAGTGTTGGCCTGCAGACTGAAGGGTCCCAGGTTCAAGTTCAGTCAAGGGCACATGCCCAGAAGGGGTACACAGGAGGCAGCCAAATCAATGATTCTCTCATCATTGATGTTTCTAATTCTCCCTTCCTCAATGAAATCAGTAAGTATATTTTTAAAAAATCTACTGACAGAAAATGTTGCCAAGAATTGAACTCCTGACTTTCTATGAAAATAGAAGCAGACTCATAATCTTTTATGACATATTTATTTTTAATAGATCTTTATTGTTCAGATTAGTATAGTTATCCCTTTTTTCCCCTATAGCTCCCCTCCACCTGGTTCCCAACCCACCCTCTACCCTTACACCATGTTCTCATCCATAGGTGTACAATTTTTGTCCAGTCTCTTCCCGCATCCCCACACCTCTTTCCTCCCGAGAACTGTCAAGTGCACTCCCTTTCTATGCCTCTGACTGTATTATATTCACCAGATTATTCTGTTCATCAGATCTTTTATTCACTTTTTAGATTCACTTGTTGATAGACATGTATTTGTTGTTCACAATTTTTATCTTTATCTTTTTCTTCTTCTTCCTCTTCTTAAAGAATACCTTTCAGCATTTCTTATAATACCATTTTGGCGGTGATGAACTCCTTTAGCTTTTTCTTATCTGTGAAGCTCTCTATCTGACCTTCAATTCTGAATGATAACTTTGCTGGGTGGAGTAATCTTGGTTATAGGTTCTTGCTATTCATCACTTTGAATATTTCTTGCCACTCCTGTCTGGCATGCATATTTTCTGTTGAGAAATGAGCTGACAATCGTATGGGTGCTCCCTTTTAGGTTATTAACTGTTTTTCTCTTCCTGCTTTTAATATTCTTTGTCTTTTGCTCTTGGCATTTTAATTATGATGTGTCTTTGGATTCCGTTTGTTTGGGATTCTCTGTGCTTCCTGGACTAATAAGTCTATTTCTTTCACCAGGTGGGGGAAGTTTCCTGTCATTATTTCTTGAAATACGTTTTCAGTATCTTGCTCTCTCACTTCTTCTGGCACCCCTATAATTCTGATGTTGGTACGCTTAAAGTTGTCCCAGAGTTTCCTTACACTCTGCTCTCTCACTTCTTCTGGCACCCCTATAATTCTGATGTTGGTACGCTTAAAGTTGTCCCAGAGTTTCCTTACACTCTATCTTCATATTTTTGGATTCTTTTTTCTTTTTGCTTTTCCAGTTGGGTGTTTTTTGCTTCTTTGTATTTCAGATCTTTGACTTGATTCTTGCAACCTTCTAGTCTGCTGTTAGAACTCTGTATATTATTCTTTATTTCAGTCAGTGTATGCTTAATTTCTAGTTGGTCCTTTTTCATATCGAGGTTCTCACTAAATTTATTGGCCTTTTCTAGAAAATCCTTGAAAAAAACCTTATAACCGTGATTTTGAAATTCTATATCCAGTCATTTGCTTTCCTACATTTCTTTCATTTGTGATCTCTGTGTCTAGATTTTGGCTGCGTCCCTGAGTTAACAGAGTGGCTCTGTGTGCCAGGTGTCCTATAGGGCCCAGTGGCTCAGCCTCCCCAGTTACCTAAGGTGGACACTTTTGGTGCACCCCTTTGTGGGCTGTGTGCATAGTCTTGCTGTAGTTAAGCCTTGATTGTTGTTGGTATCACTGGGAGGACTTGACCTCCAGGCCAATTGGCTGTGAGGATCAGCTATGTCTACAATGGGAGAACTTCTGTGCTGGAGATACCCTTATGAGGCAAGACTTGCTTCAGTGGGGCTTTGGTGCTCACTGAGTCTGCCTCCTGAGTGTGTCCCTTATGGATCTGAGGAGTTGTAATCTGGATGGTCCTACTCTGACTCCTGGGTACACTGGCTCTTGGATCTCCAAGAAGGTGCTAATTTAGCCTCTGCCTGCGGCCACCCTGCAGGAGCTATGGAGAGATCTGCAGATTCTTCTTCTTTGTTTGGGTTTTGGAGGTGCCCAGATGAGGCCCAGCTGTGGAGCAGTGCAAGCTGCTGTAGGGCCTTGGGCCTTCTTTTGGATGTTCTGGGTCTCTGACTCAGCTGCAATTTGTTAGGTAAGTTTAGAATTCAAAGAACCAGGCCATTCATATGCAAAAGCCTCTGTGCACAGCTGAGGTGGGGCGGAGTCTCAGGGCAGAGCAAACAGCAATGGCTTCTTGGGCGGGATCTCAGGGTGGAGAAAACAGCAATGACCTCCCATCAGCCCTGCCCTAAGAGACCCCTGGGTCTCAATGTCCTAAGGTAATGGCTGCAAGCACCTCCGAGAGAAAGCTGCCCTCGAGTTTCGCCTGTTGCCAGACAGTCCAGTTTCTCCCTGTTTGAGTCTGGGTCCCCAGAGTCTTGCCTGGGCCTGGAGTTCAGAGCAGTTGGGAGCTTCTGTCTCCCTCCCATTTGAGAAAGCGAGCAGCATACTCAGTTGCCAGCCCTCTCCATACGAGCGTGCTTCAGTACCTCTGCCTTCCTGCAGCTCCTGTGAGTCTCAGTATGCTTTTCTCTTTCCTTCTAGTTGTAGAATTTCCACTCAGCCAGCCTTCCTGTGGTTCTAGATGATGTTCGTTTTGTCTTTTAGTTGTAGTTTTGAAATTGTTGTGTGAGGCAGCAGTTCAGGCTTCTCTATTATGACATATTTAGATTAGAAAATTGTTTTTGAGCTATTTTGAATGTGGCTGGTGGGCTATCCTGGGAATTCAAAAGACAGTAATTCAATGAACTAAGACCTAATCTCAGAAGAGGTGGAGAGCTGCCCAGTTCTCCCTCCCAACCCCCTCAGCTCCTCTCTGCTGAAATCCATATCCTGGGTGGTACTCCCTTTTTTATTTCAAAGGTGACTTCTCTAATCTAATATTTTAACTCACACTTTTCCTAGAATGGGAGGGGGGGAAAAAATCAATGTTTTCCCTGAATGGGAAAAATAAATACAAGTTTAAAGCAAGATATTTTTTGCAAACGTTACACTACAAATTTGCTCTCAATGGGAAGACAGAAAAGATAAAAGTAAAAGAAATAATGAACGAGGAAAATAAAAATTATGATAAAGCTATATTTTAGGGTTTCTTTTTTCTAATATGGAAAAATTCACAAATTTGTGGGTCATCCTTGCACAAGGGCCATGCTAATCTTTTCTGTATCATTCCCATTTTAGTATATGTTCTGCTGAAGCAAGCACTAGGGTTTCTTTATAAAGGATAAGAGTACACATAATTTTAAAGAGGAAGCTGCACATAACTTTTCCACAATAAAAGGTGTTTTCTTTGGTTACATAATTCATATTCCTTATTTTAAATATCCTAATGATTAAGAAAGATGATCATTATTGCTATTTTGGTAGCCATCCTTTGATATTTCTCTATACAGATGTACAAAAACAAATATATAATTCCACATAAATTCTATTTATATAATAAACATCTTTGTTTTTACTTTTAACAATCACATTTCCCCTGTCCTCATACCGTCTTCACCTCCCTGCTTTTCCCCAGTGTGGAACCTGTCAAACAAGACAGGTGAGTTTCTTATACACCTTTCTTCATATTTATGTCATTATAATAAACATATATACATATTCACAGGCTTCATCTGCGGTATGTGTTTTTCAAGCCTCTGCTCCATGTTACCAGGAATACATCGATTCACTCTATCGCAGCTGTGTAACATTCTTTGGAATGAAAAGTAGCTATTTAACCCACCATTAAATTATCAAATGTCCATTTTGGTTCCACTTTTCTGCCTCTACAAATGATGCTGCAATTACACTTCCATGTGTACAACACTGTGATCCTACTGCTGTGAAACTGATTTTTCCAAATGACTGTACCCCTTGTCCTTTCCTTCAGCTAGGATTGCGTGTCCTTTTCTTCATCCCTGCCGCCTGGTGATGTTGCTCTGTACAATTTTTTGCCAACCTATCAGATAAGCAGAAACTGTTTTTTGGTTATTTCAATTTGAATTTCCCTAATAATGAGGTAGAACATTTTGATTCCCTCTTCTGTGAACTGACTATTCATATCCTTTGCCTATTTTCCTTATTCAGTAGTCTTTTAAAAAATATATATATATTTTTTATTGATTTCAGAGAGGAAGGGAGAGGGAGAGAGAAACATCAATGCTGAGAGAGGATCATGGAATGACTGCCTCCTGCATGCCCCTTACTAGGCATCCTGCCCTGACTGGGAATGGAGCCGGGATCTCCTGGTTTACAGGTCGAATGCCCACATCAGCCAGGATTGGTAGTCTTTTTGTAACAACTTACAGGCAGTCTTTATATTTTATTGTATTCACGCATTACCTGGAAGACAAGTACATTTCCTTTTTTAAATAATTAGGTACTTAATATTTTTAAATAATTAGGTACTTAATATTTTTATATATGACATAAATAACTGCTTAATTTTCTTTCAGATGAATGCTACTTGTGCCAAGACCTATTTTAAAAAAAGAAATAGTAAGTTAGTGAATCTTTCTCTACATACAAATGTCACACATTACATTTCCATAAATGTGTGCTGGGGTGTATTCCTAGACTGTATTTTGTTGGATGGCCTATTTATTTAGGCCTTATAAATACCCTGCAATAGCAGACATCTGATCATAGTTACACAGTATGTTTTACCACATGGCAGGATAAGTCTCACCTTTTCTTCTTTTTCAGTTCTTTTGGCTCTTTCAGGCATTTATTCTTTTCTCTGAACTATAAAAATTTTTGTACCCAATTCAAAAAAATAACATAGCTTTTTAATATTTTTTAGGCCTACTTCCAAATGTGTTGGTACCATCTTGCTCAGTAAATATGTGACCTTAAATGTTTAATTAGGTCACATAAAATATGCTTAAATATATTCCTTTAGTAATAAACTTATTCCAGTTTTCAACTTTTCTTTCAAAATACATGAAAGGGGACTTAATGTAGACTAAAATAAATTGTTTAGAAAAAAAATTTGTTTAACTGAAATTTCCTTAACTCTATGTAAAAAAATTGTGTAACAGCATCTCTCTTGAAAAAGACACTCAGAAGATCAGCAACACCAGAAAAACATTATTGTTCTTCTTAACTTTTAGATCATGAACGTATCAAAAATAAAAAATTTAAATCTCACATTACAAATTAAGTAACTAATAGATTTATGTGCTAAAATCAATATTTAATTATAGAAGTAATTATGTTGCTAAAATACTTTAAAAGATTTTCTCTAGAATAAATAGTAATAAATGATATCACTGGAATGGAACCAGAAAAATCCAGGTAGTAAAAAAATATAGATACTTCAACAACCAAATGACCTGACCTGGACAGTTTGGTTCAGTGGTAGAGCATTAGCCTGTGGCCTGAACGGTCATGATTTTGATTCTGGTCAAGGGCACATAACTCAGTTGCAGATTCGGTCCTCAGCCCTGGTCAGGGCATGTGTGGGAGGTAACCAATCAATATCTCTCACATCAATGTTTCTCTCTCGGTTTCTCCCACTCCCTTCCATTCTCTCTAAAAAAATTCAATGAAAAAAAATCCTTGGGAACAAAAATCATCCCAGCCAAGTGGCTCAGTTGGTTGGAGCATCGTCCTTGCACCGAAACATTGCCGGTTGGATTCATGGTCAGGGCACATACCTAAGTTGCCAGTTCAAGAACCAGTCAGGGCTCATAATGCAGCAACAGAATAATGTTTCTCTCTCTCCCTTCCTCTCTAAAATCTATAAAACACAGCCTCAGGTGAGGATTAAGAAGTAGTTAGTGAAATCTTAACAGTAAATATTTGATGCCATCTAGAAATTACTGTAAATTTTTCTTAGTTATGTTTTCTTGTGTTGTGTTTGTTTTTTTAAATATATTTTTATTGATTTCAGAAAGGAAGAGAGAAGGAGAGACAGAAACATCAATGATGAGAGAATCATTGATCGGTTGGCTCCTGCACGCCCCCCACTGGAGATCACACCAACAACCTGGGCATATGCTCTTGACTAGAATTGAATACGGGGCCCTTCAGTCCACAGGCTGACGCTCTATCCACTGAGCCAAACCAGCTAGAGCCTGTGGTTATGTTTTTAAAATAACAGTTATCTTTTAAACGTCTGTACCAAAATATTTATTTACAAGTGAAATAAAATATCCTTCAAAATATTTGTTTCAAAATGATTTGGGCTGAAACTGGTTTGGCTCAGTGGATAGAGCGTCGGTCTGCAGATTGAAAGGTCCCAGATTCAATTCTGGTCAAGGGCATGTACCTTGGTTGTGGGCACATCCCCAGTAGGGGGCGTGCAAGAGGCAGCTGATGGATGTCTCTCTCTCATCGATTTTTCTAACTCTCTATCCCTTTCCCTTCATCTCTGTAAAAAAATCAATAAAATATTTTAAAAAATGATAAATTAAAAAAAATTTGGAATGGAGAGAGGATAAACAAGACTACTGTGAGTGGAACACTGCAGGAGCTGGAGTCCTTACATTTACATGTTTGAAACTTTCCGTAAGAGAAAATTAGAAAACAAATGTCCAATTGTAGGAAATTAAGGACTGGTAACTTCAGAGAAGATGCTTGGTTAAGTGATACCAGCAGAGATAGTGGTCTGGGATGACTTAAAACCTAAGAGATTATTCAAAAGTCATTATTAAAAAATGACTCATTTCAGGGAGAAATTTAATGCAAAGAAATTATATCTAAATGTTATACCAATATAAAAAGAACAAAGTTCCGATTTTCAAGTAAAGGTAACTTCAAACACTTTACCTTGAGCTCCAGCCTTGTGGTATTTGCCTGGCACCGGTAAGTGGCGAGAAGAAAGTTGTCGCTGTACTGGGTAGAATTCAAAATTAAGGAAAAGGATGAATCCTTGTTTTTAACAGAATAAACAGCATCAGTAATGGCTACCATTTGCTGAGCACCTCTCATTTGGGTGGTACTGTGCTAAAGGCTTTTTGCTTATTCCTATGCAGTAAGTTTTACAGATGAAGAAACTGAAGCATGAGGAGTTGGGTTAATTTCCCAAATGCCAGTAAGTAATAAAATTGGAATTCAAATTCATGTCTTTTAAGACTCTAAAGCTCATGCTCTTTCCATCTTGAATATCTACAATAACATTTAAAAATATTGTTTTCTAAAAACTTAATAGATAGTAAAAACTCCTAATGTTTATATTATAAACACAAAGACATCAATGTTTGGAATGTCTTTGATTTTCACAAATACTTAGAAAAGACTGAGAAATATCTCATCTCTAGTATTTCCACCAATGGCTTATTATAGGATTTCAATGTTTGCTGAATTAAAGTGCAGAGATAACTTCAAGTATTATAACTTCTTGAAATTAAGTATTGGCCATATATTGAAATTGGTGATGAGTACATGAAGATAATTCTACTATTCTACCTTTGTATGTACTTGAAATCCCCACAGTAAGGTTTTTATAAAGCTATCATGCCTGAAAGTAGGTTTTAAATTAGTATAAAATACTCATTCCCAGGAATCCAACAGTGATGTAAATAAGGTTACTCTTTCACAGTAATTTATGAATGAAAGATCTTACATTTGTTTTAACTTGATTTTGAAAATGATGATAAAAATGTAGACCCTAATGTTTTGTTATAATTTGCAAACATGGATGACAAGCCATGTATAACACAATACAACCGTTATAAAATTTCTTATCAAGAAAAAAAGCTTTATGTTATATTGAAAATTATTCCCTAATATAGCTATCAACTTTGTTCTTTATCTATTGTTCTTATTCTTCTCTTTTGTATATGTATAACCACATGCCCGCTGTGGCCCCCACCTGCTGCTCAGGTTGCTGGGCACGCAGCCATGGCAGCCCTTGCTTCTTCCCTCCTCCTCAGGAGCACACCCTCTCTGGGGCTGCTCCCCAAAGGCACAGTACATTCAGAAGCTCCAACACAATTTCATCCCTGGTACTTTGCACACAGCATGTGCTCGATAAATGTCTGCTGAATGAACATTAAGCAAGACTCAACAAGCTTAGAAAAGTTGAGGAAGGGACTGGTCACGTTCAAATGTAGGAATGTGTAAGACTATAATGCATTTTCAAGAAATGTCAAGCACTTCAGCGTGGCAGAAATAATATGCATGGAAGGAAGGTCACAGCTGTGAGACAAGTGGGAGATGGAATCAGAGCTGCATCCTGGAGGAATCTAGCTTGCATGTCATAGGAAACAAGGAAGCTCTGACAGGTTTAGAATGATACGGTGATGTCTGTGTTTTAGGAAGAGCTGTCTGGTGACAGTGCACAGCACAGTTGAAAGTGAGGGCCATCCTGACAAAAGAGCAGAAGCAGATTTTGAGGGTAAGGCTATGAAATGAAAACTGATGAAGAAATACAGAACCCTAGTGGTATATGTAGGCTTTATTCAAAATAACAAAATAGAAATGAAATCGTCTGAAGAATTCGTTATTTTCACTCACCTCAGAATCACAGCTGCTAAAGCTGACAACAGCAGAATTTTTGTCCACATCAAGCAAATCTATTGGAACATCACTCTACAGCCAACATTAAAAGAGAAAAGGTTCAGATGAAAAATTAAAACTTTTTTCAAAACCTATTTTCTTTAAGGGTTTCCTTATATTAATCTTTAAAGTTGAGGGTATGAATTCTCTTAATTTACATTTGACTAGAGGTTCAGTGCACGAAATTCATGCTCTGGGGTGGGGGGCAGCGTCCCTCAGCCCAGCCTGCATCCTCTCGAAGTCCAGGAGCCCTCGGGGGAGCCCTCCAGGAGCCTTTAGGCAGGGAGAGGGCCTAAGCTATCAGTTGGACACCTTTAGCACTGCCATTGAGGTGGGAGAGGTTTCCTCCACCACAGCTGCGTTTGCCAGCCATGAGCCCTACTTCTGGCTCAGTGGCACTTCCCCTGTGGGAGCGCAATGACCACCAGAGGGCAGCTCCTGAATTGAGCGTCTGCTCCCTGGTGGTCAGTGCATGTCATAGCGACAGGGGAGGGCAGTTGGGGGCAATCAGGCACCGTTTGGTCAATTTGCATATTCACCTTTTATTATATAGGATAATATGTACTTCTAGAAAATAAGTAGAGAATAATAATAGAGAATAAGTATTATTATGACCCATTATTTTCTAATTTGGAATATCAGAAGTCATAAAATATCATCTCACTCTCCCCTTGTAAGTATAATCTTCCTGTCTTTTTCTGTCAGTGCTAAAAATGTTACCATAGGCTGCAAATAATCAATCACATGGCCATTCTGACTGTATCAGTTCACTCTTATTGATTTTAACCTCAGCTGTAACAAAGGAGAGAATTTTTGTTCTCCTCCAGAAAGGTAATTTCTTTATTTTATTTTATTTTATTTTATTTTTCAATTACAGTTTATATTCCCTATTATTTAGTATAAGCTTTAGGTGTACAGCACAGTGGTTAGACAACCATATAAGGTACAAAGTGTTCCCCCCAATATTCCTAGTACCCACCTGGCATGCTACATAATTATAATATTACTGACTAATCTACAGGCCTAGTGCCTGAAATTTGTGTACGGGGAAGGAGGATCCTCAGCTCAGCCCGCACCCTCTTGCAATCTGGGACATCCCTCTTGCAATCTGGGACTGTTGGCTCCTAATTGCTCTCCTGCCTGCCTGCCTGATTGCCCCTAACTGCTCACCTGCCTGCATGATTGCCCTTTACCACCTCTGCCTCAGCCCCCACTGCCACAGCTTCGTCAGGAAGGATGTCCAGGTCATTCAGCTGTCCAGTCTAATTAGAATATTCCACTTTTATTATTATAGATTCCCTATGCTGTGCTTTATATCCTGTAACTGTTCTGTAACTACCAGTCTGTACTTCTCATCCCCTGCTTCCCCATCCAGCCCCTGCAGGCAGTCACGAGGCCCGATGCCTGTGTTATGCTCTGTATGTGATTGCCAAATTGTTCCAGGTGGTAGTCCTGAGCTAGAGTTAGGAAAGAGTTCTGCCTTTATGTTTTGATTAATAATCTGATCTCTTATCCACATCTTTTTAAAGCTTATGTACTTCCTCCCCTTAGTCTTTTCATCTTTTCTGATGGGTTTTCTATCATTCCCTTGTTTTTCCATTCTTTGTACTATCATCCTTTTCACTTCAACTAAAGAGGTAATATGCAAATTGACCATCACTGCAACGCACAAGATGGCCATCCCCATGTGGTCAAAGATGTCTGCCCCGATGTGGACACAAGATGGCCAGCATGGGAGGGCAATTGTAGGTGATCAGGCTAATAGGGGAGGGGGCAGGCCTGCAGGGGAAGGCAGTTGGGGGCTACCAGGCCTGCAGGGGAAGGCAGTTAGGGGTGACCAGGCCTGCAGGGGAGGGCAATTGTGGGTGACCAGGCAGAAAGGGGAGGGCAGGGGTGACCAGGCTGGCAAGGAAGGATAGTTAGGGGCAACCAGGCCTTCAGGAGAGGGCAGTTGAGGGCAAATAGGCCTGCAGGAGAGGGAAGTTAGAGGCAATCGGGCTGGCATGGAAGGGCAGTTAGGGGCTACCAGGCTGGCAGGGGAGGGCAATTAAGGGAAATTGGGCCAGTAGGGGAGCAGTTCGGCAATGATCAGGCTGGCAGGCAGAAGCAGTTAGGGGCAACCAGGCAGATGAGCAGTTGGGAGCCAGCAGTGCTAGATTGTGAGAGGGATCCCAGATTGGAGAGGGTTCAGGCTGGGCTGAGGGACACACACCCCTTTCCCCATGCACAAATTTCATGCACTGTGCCTCTAGTTAAATATATTGAAGAATGAAGTTGTACATTATTATCCCTACATTTCACCTTTGGGATTATGTTCTTTGCCTACTGACCTCCCTAAGAACTGGTAATGCAAGCTGTACTGCAGTTTATTTATTTCAGTATTTGAAGTTTAAAGGTTCTAATAAAGGCATTAAACACTGGAGTTTTCTGAGTTGCAATTCTACTATGATTCTCTTAAAGGTTAGCCAAAGTATAAAATTCTTAATATCCTTTTTGACTCATCCTCAAACTTAAGTGTATCAGCCCTTTGTTTAATATTTATAGGATAAATAAAGTAAAGCTATAATTTTGTTAATTTATGTGCAAACTGGTAATCAATAGAAGACTAAAGTAAGCCTTTAAAAGTCTATCTAAACTAAATACAATATTTAAAAGACTAACATTTACATTACAGGTTAGACATTTGCTTACTTGTATTAAAATATTGTCTATCGCAGTCTGCACCTCCAAGATAAGGCTATAGCTGGCATCATCTTTATTTAATGTAAACTTGTCATTTATGCTAAAGGAAGGGACTGCTGATTTTGCTTTGCTTGACTGCGAAGACTGTTGATACTTCTCTCTTTCCTGTGTTACCTTAAGCTGAAGTTGCTCCAACTCAGTCCTGGAGGAAAACAGATATAACTCTGTCACCTGTAAGTGTAAACATTTGAGGTCCTTAAAATGTTTATCAAAATTTGAGACATTTACTTCTGCAAAATGATTTTTTTAAACCTTATCTCAGGACCTATTTAGATAGAGGAAGGGGGAGAGGAAGTTTGAGAGAGAGAAGAATGAGAGAGAAAAATCGATGTACCCTGACCAGAGATAGAAACTACAACCTTTTTGGTGTACGGGATGACACTCCAACAAACTGAGCCAACCATTGCACAGTTCATGAAATGAAAACTAAAAAGACAAACAAAATGCAACTTTACCGTAAAGAGGAAAGTTTGTTCTGCATCTCCTGGTTAAGCCTGAGCTCTTCACCGGGCCCGCTTTCCTTGTGCACAGGCTCTGTGGTCAGCCCCGTAACCCAGCCTGCAGGGATGGATTGCAACCAGGCACCGTGAGTTCTGCAAGGGCTAAAGAAACCCAGTCCACTACCCCGTCCACCAACATCAACCTCACTCCACAACATATTCCTCCTCAAAAACCCAAACTAAACAAGAACTAAGAGAAATTAAGCTGGAAAATATTCAAACCACAAGGAAATTACTTAAGCATTTTATGATACCTTTTTTGCTTTGCCTGAAATACTATCAAACTATGATTGAGGAGATCTTTCATTTAATTTACAGTTTTAGTTTTTAAGTATGAAATAAATCAACAGATTTTAACAAATGCAAAATAGCTGATGAATAAAAATTGTTTTTTAAAAATTATTTTCATGTTGTTAAACTTGTATATAACATGGTGAGAATGTAAAAATGACTTAGTCCAGTGGTTGGCAAACTCATTAGTCAACAGAGCCAAATATCAACAGTACAATGATTGAAATTTCTTTTGAGAGCCAAATTTTTTAAACTTAAACTTCTTCTAATGCCACTTCTTCAAAGTAGATTTGCCCAGGCTGAGGTATTTTGTGGAAGAGCCACACTCAAGGGGCCAAAGAGCCATATGTGGCTTGCGAGCCGCAGTTTGCTGACCACTGACCTAGTCAAAAGCAAGCGAGATTTTATAACAAATGTGTATTTCTTATATTAATGTATATTAAATAAAACATACACTAAATTTCTTTTTAAACCAAAGAATATTATTTAACTTTCAAAGAAACTAGTGATATACCAAACATTCTTTTTTTTTAATATACATTTTATTGATTTTTTACAGAGAAAGGGAGAAGGATAGAGAGTTAGAAACATTGATGAGAGACAGTCATCAAACAGCCGCCTCCTGCACTCCCCCTACTGGGGATGTGCCCACAACCAGAATACATGCCCTTGACCGGAATCAAACCCGGAACCCTTCAGTCCGTGGACCAACGCTCTATCCACTGAGTCAAACCGGTTTCAGCAACATTCGTCTTTTAAAAAAATATTTTTATTGATTTTTAGAGAGAATGGGAGATGGGGAAAGAAATAGAAATATCAATGATGAGAATCACTAATCTACTGCCTCCTGCACACCCTACACCAAAGATTGAGCCTACAACCCAGGCATGTGCCTTGACTGAGAATCAAACCATTATCTCCTGATTCATAGCTCAAAACTAAAAAATTGAGCCACACTGGCCAGGCTTAAAAAGTATTATTTAAATATTAACTGTTTTATAAAATCAACTAGAGGCCTGGTGCACGCATTTGCACACTGGTGGAGTCCCTCAGCATGGCTGTCAATCGGGGCCAATCAGGGCCATCTCTCCCAATCCTGATTGGGGCTAATTGGGGCTGGTTGGCCAGGAGGAGGGACCACAGGAGATTGGCCAGTGCAGGAGGTTGGAGTGAACTGATCACCAGGGGGCAACTCCCGTGTTGAGTGTCTGCCCCCTGGTAGTCAGTATGCATTATGGCGACCAGCTAACTAGTCATTCAGTTGACCGGTCTTAACAGTCACTTAGGCTTTTATATATATATAGATATACCCTTATTATTTAACCAGTAAAGTTTTTAATATTATAGATAAGAGTGACTTACTATTTGGGATAAAGAACACACATAGTACAATACAGAGATTATGTATTATAGAATTGTACACCCAAAATCTATATAATTTTATTAACAAATGTCACCTCAATAAATTCAATTAAAAAAGTAAAAAATAACTAAATGAAAATTTTTTAAAATGTTAAAAAGACAGACTCATTAACAACCCATTAAAAAACAGGTGTCAAAAGCAATTAATTAAATTTATATTTTTATTATCCATTCTTCCTTCAACTGCCTATTACCCTTTACCTTACCTGAATATGTGGATACCACAATTTCGTCATAGCCATCTTTCCCCACACAACCTCCCTGGATAGATGTGATACTTTCAGACAGCGCCTAAAAGAAATTTAAGATCAAGCCCTTCCTTAGTAACTAAACATTTCACAGATATGCTACAAAACATCCCACATATGTTTACTGAACAGTTAGTACATGTAGACACTGAGATTGGAAAGGCAAAAACCCCGCACAAATGTCAGAAAATTCTAGTGTGGTTTTTGTTGTTGTTGTTAATCCTCACCCAAAGATATTCTCTTTATTGATTTATTTTTTTCTTTTTAGAGAATGGGGATCAGGGGGAGAGAGACACAGAGAGAGAGAGAGAGATCGTTTGGTTTCCTTCCAAAGACACCCAACCAGGGGGTCAGGCACCTGGGCAGGGAATGAACCTGAAACCCAGGTACATGCCCTGGATAGGAACTTGAACCCAAGACCCTTTTATGCATCGGCAAACCACTGACCCACACTGGCCAGGGCAAATTCCAGTGTTTTTAAATTTGAGAAAAGATTGAAATGACTCACATATTTGCATGTACCATTCAACTACAATAGTCATCTAATAAGCAAATATCATTTATTAATATAAAAAGTTTTAAAAATTGCATAAGCAAAACTCTTAAAACATGTATAGCCTATTATCTGAATACCTATTGGGGACTGAGCCCACCCTGGTCATGTGCCTTTGAATGGAATCAAATCCTGGGCCCTTTAGTCTGCAGGCCGATGCTCTATCCAATGAGCCAAACCAGCAAGGGCCACAGGTGCATTTTAAACAAGTAGATCTCCCACACAGTAGAAGTCTCCAAAACTTTTTGCTCCTATTCCCACTAAAATAATTCTGAAAAAAAACTATGCACCCTCACTTCCCATACATTTTTAAGTTGCCTTTTAGAATCTTCATTACAGCTCTAAATAGTTACAAAGAAAGTAATTTTTAAAAGTTTTAAAGATTATCATTTTAAACTACAACTGTCATCCTTTAATCAAACCCAATGAATCTAAATACCAGAACTTTATATATACAATCATTGACTTAAAAAATCGAGAAATTGCCCAAACTGGTTTGGCTCAGTGGATAGAGCGTTGGTCTACGGACTGAAAAGTCCCAGGTTCGATTCCGGTCAAGGGCATGTACCTTGGTTGCAGGCACATCCCCAGTAGAGGGCGTGCAAGAGGCAGTTGATTGATGTCTCTCTGCCATCGATGGTTTTAACTCTCTATCCCTCTCCCTTCCTCTCTGTAAAAAATCAATAATATATCTATCTATATCTATCTATCTATCTATCTATCTATCTATCTATCTATCTATATATATATATATACACACACACACACACACACATACATATATATATAAAGGAGAAATAAATCCTTCTTTAACCATTGAAAATTTTACATTTTATTCCTTTTTCTTCCATCATATATATTTATCTTTTTTTGTTATTGTTAATCCTCACCTGAGGATACTTTTTCCACTGATTTTTAGAAAGAGTGGAAGGGAGGGAGGAAGAGATGAGAGAGAAGGAGACAGAGAGAGAAACTTTGATGTGAGAGAGATACATCAATTGTTGCCTCCTGTCCTTGCTCCCACAGGGCAGGGATCAAACTGGTAAAATGTGCTCTTGACCTGAATCAGACCAGAGACCCTTCAGTCCCTTGGCCAATGCTCTAAATATTGAGCAAACCAGCCCCGGCCACATATATTTATCTTAGTGAAACACAGTCATATGCTTGAAATTCTTTTATACTTCTTGCAACCAAAAAAAAAAAAAAATAGAAATGTTTTATCTTCTGGGATCATAAAACTCTAAGCATTAGAAACTTCTATCATTATAATTAGTATTATATAAATGATTGAAAAGAATATACAAGATTTGGTAAATAATAATTGATACAAAAGCAAAATTATATAGGAAATGTATCTCATAAGATGAATAAAGTATTTTTTCTTCCAAATTACTCTTGTAGCACAATGAAAATTATTTACATACTAATAGTGGCCTGGTGCACAAAATTTGTGCATGTGGGGAGAGGTCCTTCAGCCCAGCCTGCACCCTCTCCAATCAGTGATGTCCCTCTTGCAATCTGGAACTGCTGGCTCCTAACTACTCATCTGCCTGCCTTTCTGATCACCCCTAATTGCCTCTGCTTGCCTGCCTGATTGCCTCTAAACCAGTGGTCCTAATGCCATGACCCTTTAATACCAGTTCCTCATGTTGTGATGACCCCCAACCATAAAATTATTTTCGTTGCTA
>JAAGEH010000289.1:1944888-1966076 GCA_011751065.1 Lasiurus cinereus
TCCTCATGTTGTGATGACCCCCAACCATAAAATTATTTTCGTTGCTACTTCATAACTGTAATTTTGCTACTGTTATGAATCATAATGTAAATATCTGTGTTTTCCGATGATCTTAGGTAACCCTGTGGGTCCCACAGGTTGAGAACTGCTGCTGTAGATAGAGCCTAAGACCATTGGAAAACACCGCTACTGTAGAGCCTAACACCATCGGAAAACACAGCTATTTACATTACGATTCATAACAGTAGCAAAATTACAGTTATGAAGTAGCAACGAAAATAATTTTATGGTTGGGGGTCATCACAACATGAGGAGCTGTATTAAAGGGTTGCGGCATTAGGAAGGTTGAGAACCACTGCTCTAAACCCTCTGCCTTCCTGCCTGATACCACCCCTAACTGACCTCACACCTAACTGCTCTCCCCTGCCAGCCTGATTGCCCCTAACTGCCTCTGCGTGCCTGATTGCCCCTAACTGTCCTCCCCAGCTGGCTTTATCTCACCCCCAAATGCCCTCCCCTGCTGGCCTGATCTCACCCATAACTGCCTTTGTCTCAGCCCCCACCATCATGCCTTTGTCCAGAAGGAAGTCGGACATCCAGAAGATGGCCAGTCAACCCAGTCTAATTAGCATGTTATCCTTTTATTATTATAGATTGACTATATAGGATAGGGTTGCTTAAATGGCGAGGGGGGGCAGGGTTCAGCAGAGGGAGATGCTCTTGGAAGACAAAAATACATAATCCCTATAGCTGGACCGATAGCCAGCCATATGCATCATACTGCTAAATTGGTCATTAAAATTTTTCTTACACCTTACATCAAACAGTTGTGGCCCTTAAAACCCCTCCTCAGCTCCCACCTTAAGTTCTGCCTTTGCAGTTCACCCAGATTTGGTTCTGACTGGTCAGTTTCTATGCCAGTCAG
This sequence comes from Lasiurus cinereus, assembly GCA_011751065.1. Classification (NCBI taxonomy): domain Eukaryota; kingdom Metazoa; phylum Chordata; class Mammalia; order Chiroptera; family Vespertilionidae; genus Lasiurus; species Lasiurus cinereus. The sequence goes on from JAAGEH010000289.1 coordinate 1,945,814, forward strand.
TGTCAAAAGCTTCACCTCGTAGGCAGCCATTGGCTCCTTGCAATTCACCCAGATTTCTAATTGGTCTGTTTCTATGCTAGTCGGTGTCTCCGGGCCTATCTCCGGCCCGATCAGAGAGGCGGGGCTAATCAGCAGCTGCCCCAAGCTGCTGGGCAGCGGGCTAAACTGTTGACCTCTTGGAGAGAGAGAGAGGCATGGCTGCTGTTAAGGCCAGGAGAGAGAGAGAGAGAGGCAAGAGCTGATCAGCAGCTGCCACGAAGGCTGCGGATCAGACCCTGCTTCTTTCTCCAGACCTCACCAGCAGCCACCCATCCCCTCCTCTCTCTCTCCGAGAGATCAGCAGTTCAGTCTGCTTTCTAGTCCCCTTCCACCTGAGCCTGCTGCAAGCACAGCCTGGAGTTCAGTCGTCCTTTCCGTCATCTTGGACATTACAGACCCTAGCTCTTTATATATAGAGATGGCTAGAATAAGATTGGATTCAACATCAGCTCTGGTCCTATTTTTCATTTTCATAGATATAAGCACTAATTAACCTTAGTCACATAAAGATGCTGATGGGAATAAAATAAATTTTGTTATAGAAAGTTAATTTAATTATGTAAACATCTTCCAAGATACATATCTAAAATCACCAGAATGCTTCTCCATGTGACTCTGTATCCTGGGATAAACAAGCTTAATGACATGTAAAATTTGTGATCTAAAAATTACTCTTACCTAGTTGTCCTTCTTACACAGTGGAGCTTCGGGTAGACCCAAGGGAAAGGGCTACTCTTCCCTCTCTGCTGAAGGATATTTTACATTGCTTTAACAACCTGGAGCTTTCTCCTGAAACCTCAATGCTTTACAACAGTCTCATTTACGTTACCCAAACATGTTACTCCCGTAATCTATTTTGCATTATAGAAACTAAGGCAAAATATTTAATATTTAGATATACAATATTTAGAAACCAAATGGAAGAGTAATTTATTACTCAGCTTGAAGGCAACACAGGAGTAATCTAGAGAAGATTTTTGTAGCATCAAAGTAGCAATATTTTTAAAGCAGCAATATTTTAAGCCAAACACAAGATTTTAATATATTTCATTTAATAAAACCCAACCATCACATTCATGTCTGTAATTAGTTATTTGACTAGTATGAGGCATATAGTCTTTAAAAATGAACTTACTTGATCAAAGCGCAGAACAGGCTCATTTGCATTATTAATACTGTACACTTCCACCATTCCGTCATCTCTCCCAACAAGTAAATCTTTAACCCCATCACCCATAATGTCAAAGCTGTCAACACACAAAATACCTTTAAAAATGAAAAGAGAAGTTATTAATAATACCAATATTATAGTTAAGTTTATGCCAAGTAAGAATTAAAAAATAGAATGGAGAAAAAACACTAAATAACTGAGCATAATCAGTTACACATCCTTTTCTCTGCATTCGTCTATTTCTAAGGCTTTAAATATAGTCTACAGGGCAATGGCGCCCCAATTTCCACCTCCTGTTCTGGCCTCTCTCCAGAGCTCCAGACTTACATACCAGAGTCCCTCCTCAGCATCTTCTCTGAGACATCATTTGCACCTCAAACTTCCCAAGCCCTTGACAAAACTCTCCTGGCATCCCCTTTGTCACACGTCAATAATAATGCTCTTTCTCTACTCTCTCCTCATCTCAGTCTGATACTACCTAGATGCTCAGGCCAAAAATCTAGACTACATCTCTATTTCTTCTCTTTTTTTCTCACTTCCATAACAAACACATTAGCAAATTTTATTAACTCCATCTACAACTTTCCATTTGCAACTACCATTAGCCTAGCCTACTGAATCTTGAGCCTAGACCAGGAGAAATTATAACAACTGCAACAATAATTTCTAAGCCGACTTCCGTGCTTCCAATTTTCACCTGTTTCCTCAAAATCCATTCTCCATGGAGGGTTTTTGTTTGACTTAGATTAAAATTCAAACCTTTCCCAAGACTCACAAAAACCTACATGATTTGGCCCTTCCCTACCTCTCTGATTTCATCTCAGGCCATGCTAAGGCATGTAGTCACACTGGTCTTCCGAATGCTTTTCAAATGAACCATGTTTACCTCTGCCTCAAGTCTTCTGACCAACTCCTTCTCTTATCAATCAGATCTGAGCTCAAATTTCACCTCTTATAAGATACCTTCCATGACCACCCACTCAGTCTCAAAGAAGGCCTCCTCCTTCTACCTTCATCTTTCTCTGTTATATTTTCTTCAGGTGACTACTTGAAGCAATCTTATTTGTTTACCCTTTGTCTCCCCTAACAAGTGTTTGTTGAAGGAATAATGAACGATGCTGTCCTTATCAATAGCCATCTCACTATCCACCAAGTCAGACATAAATTACCCTTAGAATGTATATATTCCTGAGAAAACAGGAATAGTTCCCTGAGCCACTGCATTTCTTCCTTGCTTCAAACCAAGTACTCCCAAATTCTAATTTATTCCCTACACCAAACTATGCAAAATAGATTTGAGCATAGAATGACCTTATAGATGAACACTAGCCCATAAGAGCCAATCCATTCCAAATTACAATTTGCATGTCTTATTTTTATTTTACATATATTTTATTGATTTTTACAGAGAGGGAGAGGAATAAAGACCTAGAAACATCAATGAGAGAGAAACATCGATCAACTGCCTCCCGCACACTCCCTACTGAGCATGTGCCTACAACCAAGGTACATGCCCATGACCAGAATCGCACCTGGAACCCTTCAGTCCACAGGCCAATGCCCTATCCACTGAGCCCAAACCAGTTAGAGCAGTATATCTTATTTTTAACAAATTATACCAAAATATGATAAACCTGATAAATAAACAAATAGCAAATACAGCTGAGGTAGCTCTGTGAATTGCCAAGTCTGCTATATACATACTCTGAATGAATAAAAGAGAATCCTATCTAATAAGAGTAATATGCAAATTAACCATCACTCTGCTATACCCAAAGCCACAGCCACCAGCCAATCAGGAGTGAGTATGCAAATTAACCCTAACCAAGATGGCTGCGGCCACAGAGCCAGTAGGAGGCTTGGGTTTCCCAGGCAATGGAAGAAGCCAAGCTTTCCACATACCCTGGTGGGCCCAGGCCTCCAGTCAAGGCTACAAGTTTCAATTATAAGAAGATAAATAAATCCCATATACCAGGGCCTCCGCTTGGGTAGCCAGGGGCGGGGGAGGGGTGGGGCGCGGGAGGGAGGAGTATGGCTGGCCTGCAAACCATCACAGGCCCCTCGCCCAGGCTGCCCCACACCCCAAGGGAACCCCACCCTGATCCAGGACATCCTTCAGGGCAAACCAGCTGGCCCCCACCTGTGTGCCAGGCCTCTATCCTACCTAATAAAAGAGTAATATGCAAATTGACTGTCATTCCAACACACAAGATGGCTGCCTCATGTGGTCAAAGATCCTGCCCCCATGCAGACACAAGATGGCTGCCACAAGATAGCCAGCAAGGGAGGGCAGTTGTGGGCAATCAGGCCAGAGGGGAGGGCAGTTGGGAGGGACCAGGTCTGCAAGGGAGGGCAGTTGGGGGCAATCAAGCCTGCAAGGGAGGGCAACTAAGGGTGACCAGGCTGGCAGAGGAGGGAAGTTGGGGGCAACTGGGCCTACAAGGGAGAGCAGTTGAGGGGGACCAGGCCTGCAGGGGAGGGCAGTTAGGGGTAAGCAGGTTGGCAGGGGAGCAGTTAGGTATCAATCAGGCTGGCAGGGGAATGGTTAGGTGGTGATCAGGCTGGCAGTCATAAGCAGTTAGGGGCAATCAGGAAGGTAGGCAAGCAGATGGGAGTCAGCAGTCCTGGATTCTGAGAGGGATAGGGCCTAAAAGGGCAGTCGGACATTCCTCAAGGGGTCCCAGACTGGAGAGGGTGCAGGCTGGGCTAAGGGATAACCCCGCCCCCCAATGCATGAATTTCATGCACCAGACCTCTAGTGAACTATATAATTTAGGATACTTTATTCAATAATTGCCAAAATCTCAGAATCTAAATGACATAAAAAACATACCTCCCCTCTTTTTCTCATTTTGAATTTCCCACTTGTGTGTTGGTATGGGTGGACTGATCTGAACGAGCCCAAGTTTTCCATCTGATGTTCCAAACAAAATGTCTTCTCCAGAGTCACCTAGTCACAGTTAAAGCCAACATATGCTTACTCCACAACTCATCTCTTTAAAATTAAAATATTTTCACATATATTAACTTTCAGGTAAAAATCTCATTTAAAAATAATATAATATGTATATATATACATAAAGATATAAAATTTAATTTGGGAATATGGTTATATACTCACATAATTATATAACCATTAGAGGTAAAATTCTTCTTTATCTAATTTTAAGATGTGAACACTCAAAATTAAGTTCAATAACCCATTACTGTTAGTGGTTGGCAAGTTGTCAGATAACACTCAGTTCCAGTTCATACTCCTTCCACAAGTTCCCATTTTCTCTTTATATATGGTTAAATGATTAAGAACCTGAAATATCTTGATTTCACATAAGGCACTCCCTTATCTGATTGTGAAAAGTGAAATGCTGATTACCGCCATTTCCATTGTGTAGAGCTAAGACAGTAGGTGGGCCAGAAACTTCAATTTCAAACATCACATCTGATCCCTGAAGGAGAACAAGTATTTTAAAACAAACAGAATACAATTTTTTAAGAAAATTTTTTCCTTTATTTTAAATCTTCATCTGAGGGTATGTTCTTTTTTTAAAATTGATTTTTAGAGAGAGGCAGGGAGAGAGAAAGAAACATTAACTAGTTCCCTCTCATATGCACATAACCAGGGATCAAACCAGCAACCTTAGGTATGTGACCTGATCTGGAATTGAACTCGCAACCTTTTGGTGTATAGGATGACACTTTCACCAACTAAGCTACCCGGCCAGGGCCAGAATACAAATTTAAAACAATATAGGCACTCAGAGATAACATCAATACTCTTAATGAACTCTGGAATAAAACTGCAGAAAAAATTAGGTTGCTAATATTAACTTGCATGTTAGTAATTTAGCATGTGTTAATTGATATTATTTTATTTTGTAAGTTTTTTTTTTTTAATTTCAGAGAAGGGAGAGGGAGAGATATAGAAACATCAATGATAAGAGAGAATCACTGATTAGCTGCCTCCTACATGCCTCCTACTGGGGATTGGGCCAGCCTCTTGGGCATATGCCCTGACTGGGAATCAAATGGTAACCTCCTGGTTCATTTTAAAACAAAATATATATACAGTGTAAAGATCAAGAAGATAAATATTTAAAATATCCTCCACTTTCAATGCTTTTCATTTTAACTCCTATGTTTGTCTGAAAATCTGATAAAATTACCCAGGTACATTTTGCTTCTGTCCTTTAACAAAGAGCAAATTCACACATGTCGACAGGCCTGAAGTTACTTCTTAGGAAAAGTTCTGGCCTTGCTTTTGGGTATTTCCAGTGAGAAGCAGGAGGACCTACTATTTAGATAAGGAAACAAGTTAGGTCCTTTTGTCTTTTTTCCCATTTTGCTACTTGTAATGTTGTAATGTTTTTACTTAGTGCATAGTATTTGATAAACTGTAAAGAATGAGGCAGAAGTACTCATACTCACATGTATAGAACACTTATGATAAATCACTCAATGACAAGAATTTGCAAAATTAGAGTAAAACGTTTAAATACATTTAGAATATATAAGAGAGCTATATGCTTTATTTTTTATTTAAAACTAGAGGCCTGGTGCACAAATTTGTGCACCAGTGGGGTACCTTGGCCTGGTCTGTGAGATTGGGCCAAAACCACCTCTCCAACATCCCCTGAGGGGTCCCAGCCAGGGAGGGACATGGGAGGTTGGCCAGCTGGGGAGGGGCCACCGGAGGGCTCTAGGGCATGTCCGGCCCTTTGCGCTCAGTCCCAATCGGCTAGACCCCAGCAGTAAGCTAACCTACCAGGCGGAGTGTCTGCCCTCTGGTGGTCAGTGCACATCCTAACGACTGGTCGACTGTCTAACCCCTGGTGGTCAGTGCATGTCATAGCGCTTGAGTGGCCTTTTCATATCATTAGCATATTACGCTTTGATTGGTTGAATGGATGACCAGACACTTAGCATATTAGGCTTTTATTATATAGGATAACATTTAAAAATTTACAGGCATCTACCTATCCTATCTAAAAAAAGAGTAATATGCAAATTGGCCGTACCTTCACTATACCCACAAGCCACTCCCACTAGCCAATCAGGAGAGAGTATGCAAATTAACCCAACCAAGATGGCTTAAGCCAGAGAGAGAGCAGGAGGGTGGCTTGGGTTACCCCCAGCGATGGAGGAAGCCAAGCTTACCACACACCCTGGCAAGTCCAGGCCTCCGCTTAAGGCAACAAAGTTTCAATGGCTGCCACCAAGGAGCAAGCAGAAAGTTTGGCTCCACTTCAGGCTACAAAGTTTCAATTGTAGAAAATAAATAAATCCCAGATACCAGGGCCTCCGCTTGGGTTGCAAACCACCACAGGCCCCTCACCCAGGCCACTGCATGCCCCAAGGGAGCCCCTACCCTGATCTGGGACACCCTTCAGGGCAAACCAGCTGGTCCTCACCCGTGCATCAGGCCTCTATCCTATCTAATAAAAAGGTAATATGCAGATTGACCATCACTCCAACATACAAGATGACTGCCCCCAGCTGGTCAAAAGATTCTGCCCCATGTGGATACAAAATGGTCACCACAAGATGGCCAGCAGGTGAGGGCAGTTGGGAGGGACCAGGCCTGCAAGAGAGGGCAGTTGGGGGTGATCAAGCCTGCAGGGGAGGGCAGTTAGGGATGACCAGGCCGGCAGAGGAGGGAAGTTGGGGGTGACCAGGCCTGCAGGAGAGGGCAGTTAGGGACAAACGGGCTGGCAGGGGAGCAGTTAGGCATCAATCAGGCTGGCAAGGGAGTGGTTAGGGGGTGATCAGGCTGGCAAGAAGAAGTGGTTAGGGGCAATTAGGAAGGCAGGCAGGTGATCAGTTGGGAGCCAGCAGTCCTGAATTGTGAGAGGGATGTCCAACTGCCCATTTAGGCCCAATCTAAGTAGGACAGTCGGACATCCCTCAAGGGATCCCAGATTAAAGAATGAGCAGGCTGGGCTGAAGGACACTCCTCCCCCATCACAAATTTCATGCACCAAGCCTCTAGTCCTATATAAAATAAAGCTAATATGCAAATCAACCAAGTAGTGGAATGACAAGTTGCTATGACATGCACTGACCACTAAGGGGAAGATGCTCAACACAGGAGCTGTCCCCTGGTGGTCAGTGGAGAGTGCCTCTCAGCCAGAAGTCAGACATCCCATGAGGGACCCCGAACTGTGAGAAGGTGCAGGGACCTCCCCCACCCCAAGCACACAAATTTCGTGCACCAGACCTCTAGTAACTATATAAACACAAAAGGTACCTCTGGCGTAGCAACTGCCTAGCAAGGCAAACAGGGAGCAGGAAGAAGAGGGGAAGACTACACCTTTGTTTTCCATAAACCCTTGGGGATTTTTTTCCCTTTCTAATAAGCATATGGAGCTCTTCTTATAAACAGAGCAGAATCCTAGAATTCAGTCACATCAGTCTCTAATCGAGTGCCATCCAGCTCCTAAAAAGCCTATTCAAAAGACTCCTATCTAGGAGCATGGCAAGGGAGAAATTAATCTCTCTGGTCTCTAGAATGATCTTCAACATTACTTTAATTCACCTTAGGGAAAAATAAAACCTCAGAGAACCACTGGATTTCCCTTTCATAAAAGAACTGGTGCCAAGAAATGGCCATCTGGCTATGAAAGGGGTGACCCGGACTAAACAGCTCAATTTTTGTTCAACTGCACTATCATTGGCCTGTTTCTGAACCAATTAATCCACCTGTTTTATGTTATTTGCACTTAAACTTTATTTTATGGGTCCTGGTGTGTATATTTTATTGAAAAATTACTTTCTTTCTAAAAAATATTTTTATTGATTTTTAGAGAGAGAGGAATGGAGAAGGAGTGAGAAAGAGAAACATCAGTGTGAGAGCAACTGCTACCTCCTAAGGGGATCAAACCCACAACCTGGGCAGGTACACTGACCCAGAATCAAACCAGCAACCTTTCAGTGCACGGGACGACGCCCAACCAATGAGGCCACATCGGCCAGGGTTGAAAACTTCCTTTCAAGAAGACATAGTTGACATGATTATAACAGCTATTCCTAGTAACAATGGCTGAGGCAGTTGTTTTGGCCAATTATGGCTTTTAATTTTTCCCTCTATCACTCACTCATCTAACCAATCTTTATTGAGTGCTTATTCTGTTCCACATACTGTCATAAACAGTAAATAAACTCAAATGATGCAACCCTGACCTCAATCAATTTCCTCCTTTAATTTTGTTGGAAGAGGGGAGAGTGATGAAAAAAAAGGAAAAGAAAAACTGGGAAGGTTTTTTGTAGTTAAAGAACCCCATTCTGACTATATTAGCTCAATGCAACGGGGGAGGAGAGGAAAGAGGGAGCGGGAAATTACCCTTTTTTCCATATATTCCTCTCTAAAAACTTGCCAAATATCTGAACCCATTTGCCTCATGTAAACAAAATTAGTTATAAATTAAAACATTTTTTAAAAATTTCCAGATATAATTTTAATTAGGACATTTAAAATGGTAGTAACCACTAAAATAATTTATCCTAAGTAGATATTATTTACCAATAGTCATTTATCTAACAATGAAAAATTATAAAGATGCAAATAGCAACCTGTAACACTCGGAGAAGTCTGTCCTGGCAGGCCAACACCGGTGTAATGTGAGGTAGTCTCTCCACGGGAAGGCAGATGACATCATTAATTTTGTCCCCAGAAAGGTAATAATGTTGGTCTTTGCAATCACAATAATGGCTGTAGATATAACTCGCACTGAGAAAGAGGTCTGAGCCAGATATGTGCCTGAGAATAAGAAAAGTGCTTTAAACATCCATATTTTTAAAAATAAGCATAAAAAACTATTTTTTGCACATGTAAAAATAAACACTTATTTATTTATACAGTGTTACTATCATTTTATCACAAACTTAAATAGGTTTTTTCATCTCTCCCCACTTAATTTCTAGTTTTTTGGTATAACACTGATTTTGAAAACTGAAAACAAAGACAAGATAATGATAATCATCTATATCTGAAGATAAATAATATGTCAAAAAGTAACTGAATGCATATTATATGCAAAGCACTGCCCTAAGTGATTTACATGTATTAGCTCATTCCTCTGACAGTGTAAACTAGGGACTATTACCATCCCTTTTCATAGGTGAATAATAAAGTGTTAAGTATCTTGCCTTACGGCGCACAATGAGTAGACAGTGGAGTGGATTGCAACTCAGGTAGTTTTTAATGCTAGCGTTAGCTTTCTTACTACAACACTGTTGCCTAGAAAAGGCTATTTGAAATGAATCCACTTTAAATGATAACAGTGGGGAAAATATCTTCATCAGAATTTATCTTGAAAAAATAAATGAAAACAAGTGCATTTCAAACTATATTTAGTACAAGTTAGGCAATAATCACAACTATGTTCTAAATTGCAAGACTGAATCCAGTTTTCAGCAGAGGAGCTGAAGTTTTTTGAAAAAACTGATAGACTAGTGTGTATCTTCCACTTCTGCTATTATCATGCGATCATAAAGAGGTGTAAGGTTTTTTTTTAATTATTTTTAAAAAAAATATTTTTATTGATTTCAGAGAGGAAGGAGAGAGAGAGAGAGAGAGAGAGAGAGAGAGAGAGAGAGAGAGAGAGAAACATCAATGATGAGAGAGAATCATTGATGGGCTCCCTCCTGCATGCCCCTTCCTGAGGATTGAGCCTGCAACCGGGGCATATGCCCTGACCAGGAATTAAACCTGGGACCCTTCAGTCTTCAGGCTGACGCTCTATCCACTGAGCCAAACCAGTTAGGGCTACTGAGGTTTTACTTAAAGGATTCAACTATTCACCTCTAAGATGTACTTAAAACTTTTTGATACTAAGATTATTACTTAATCTCTAATGATCCTCACTGATTTTCTCTTCTTGTCAATTTCCTTATTGAATATTAAGTTATAACCTTGTTTTCTTACGCAACCTTATAAAAATGTGGATTTTCAGAGAATTTTTCAAAAATTAACATAAACAGCCTTTTCATCCACCTCTGTTACTCCAGTAAAAACCAGACTCCTTGTCTCGGCCAGTGTGGCTCAATGCTTGAGTGTCAGCCCGTGGACTGAAGGGTCCCAGGATCTAATCCAGTCAGGGGCATGTACCTTGGATGCAGGTTCAATTGCAGGCTTGGTCAGGGTGTGTGCAGAAGGTAACTAATTAATGTGTCTCTCATATTGATGTTTCTCTCTCTGTCTCTCCCCCTCCTTTCCATTCTCTCTAAAAAAGAAATGCCCGGCTGGTGTGGCTCAGTGGTTGAACATGGACCTATGAATCAGGAAGTCATGGTTCAATTCCTGGTCAGGGCACATGCACAGGTTGCAGCTGATCAATGACTGTCTCTCATCATTGCTATTTCTCTCCTTTTCCCTTCCTCTCTGAAACCAATAAAAATATATTTAAAAACAAAACAAAAACTAGACTCCTCATTGCAAAATAGTCATCCTATCTAATAAAAGAGTAATATTCAAATTGACCATACCTTCACTATACCACCAGTCATGTCCACCAGCCAATCAGAGTGAGTATGCAAATTAACCCAACCAAGATGGCTACGGCCACAGAGAGAGCAGGAGGGAGGCTTTGGTTGCCCCTGGCGATGGAGGAAGCCAAGCTTTCTGCACACCCTGGCTAGCCCAGGCCTCCACTTAAGGCAACGAAGTTTCAATGGCTGCCTCCATGGATTGAGCAGGAGGTTTAGCTCTGCTCCAGGGTACAAAGTTTCAATTGTAGAAGATAAATAAATCCCAGATACCAGGGCTTCCACTTGGGTTGCTGGGGGGTGTGGCTAGCCTGCAAACCACCACAGGCCCCTCGCCCAGGCCACCCCATGCCCCAAGGGAACACTAACCCTGATCCAGGACACTCTTTGGGGCAAACCAGTTGGTCCCCACCCATGCACCAGGCCTCTATCCTATCTAATAAAAAAGTAATATGTAGATTGACCATCATTCCAACACATAAAATGACTGCCCCCATGTGGTCAGAAGATCCTGCCCCCATGCGGACACAAGTTGGCCACCACAAGATGACCAGCAGGGGAGGGCAGTTGGGAGGGATCAGGCCTGCAAGGGAGGGCAGGAGATCAAGCCTGCAGGAGAGGGCAGTTAAGGGTGACCAGGCCAGCAGAGGAGGGAAGTTGGGGGTGACTAGGCCTGCAGGGAAGGGAAGTTGAGGGGGACCCAGGCCTGCAGGAGAGGGCAGTTAGGGGTGACCAGGCCCACAGGGTAGGGCAGTTAGGGGCAAACAAGCTGGCAGGAGAGCAGTTAGGCATCAATCAGGCTGGCAGGGGAGTGGTTAGGGGGTGATCAGGCTGGCAGGGAGAAGCAGTTAGGGGCAATTAGGAAGGCAGGCAGGTGAGCAATTGGGAGCCAGCAGTCCTGGATTGTGAGAGGGATGTCCAACTGCCCATTTAGGCCCGATCAGGCAGTCGGACATCCCTCAAGGGGTCCCAGATTGGAGAGGGAGCGGGCTGAGCTGAAGGACACCCCCACCAAGCCCTGTGCACTAATTTTGTGCACCAGGCCTCTAGTGGGTATATAAAGTACAGTATAGGAAATGTAGTCAGTAATGTTATAGGAACTATGCATGGTCCCAGGTAGGCACTGGAAATATTGGGGGGAGCACTCTATGAAGTATATAACTGTCTAACTACTATGATATATACCTGAAATGAATATAAAATAACATTAAATGTAAACTGTAATTGAAAAATAAAATTAAAAAACCACTAGACTCCTTATCATCCCAACTCTGTCCACATACCTTTTTTAAAAAATATTTTTTCAATTGATTTCAGAGAGAAATGGAGAGGGAAAGAGAGAAACATCAGTGATGAGATTATTGATTGGCTGCCTCCTGCAACCACTCCTCCCCACAATGGGGATTGAACCCACAACCTGGGCATGTGCCCTTGACTAAAATCAAACCAGGGACCCTTCAGTCCACAGGCAGACACTATCCAATGAGCCAAACCAGATAGGGCTCCACACACCTTTCTAAATGTGGAGGTATGTTAATAATTACAGTATTACTTTGAGTATAGTATTTTACAATCCTCATTGGTCATGTCTATCTAAAAAAGTATTTCAAAAGTATTATATTTTTGTTAAAGCACTGAAGTACTTTCACTTGTCATTGTTTACTTCTTATCTAATCTCACCAAGCTCAAGTTCTCCAGCCCTGAAGTCAGGGCATGTGCATGCATGGAACAGAGAGCTATGCATATACAGAATTCTGGACTGAATCAGTACTTTTCAAACTGAGGTCTGGCTGCTTATACATCATGGCTGCATCAGATTCAGATGAAGAACTGTTTTCTTTTAACCTGCTCCTAATAATTCTGATTCTGCAAGTACAACATAGGACAAGGAATCTCTCTTAAGATAATTAATTAAAATATATTTTAAAAATTAATTTCAGAGAGGAAAAGAGAGGGAGAGAGACAGAAACATCAATGATGACAATCATTGACTGGGTGCCTCCTGCATGCTCTCTACTGAGGATTGAGCTGCAATCTAGGCAACTGGGGCACGTGCTTGATGGGAACTGAACCCTGACCTCCTAGTTCATAGGCCAAAGCTCAAGCACTGGGCCATGCCGTCCAGACAAGGATTCTCTTGATTCAAACTTCTAGGGGCTTCTCCTAAGCAGCAGGTTTGAGAAACAGTAGATGAGATGAACTGTAAAGCCCTTTCCAAAATTCAAAATCTAAAGTTTTAACTGCATCAGGAAGCCAGTGAAAGAGCTATTTTTCAGTTAGAGTCTTACCTGATTCACCTGAAATTATAACCCTATTAGTAGTTATCAACTTTGATGGCTAGCCTTCTAAGAAAATGATGCTACCTTGAAACTGGAACGAGCAGAGAAAGCAAAGAAACAGAAACTTAAATATCTAATTTCTTCCACTTTTTTCTTTTATCCCTTGATTATAAATCATAACTGAGTCAACCAGTCAAAAATAAATGTAGTTCAGCTGGCGTGGCTCAGTAGTTGAACATCGACCTATGAACCAGGAAGTCACAGTTCAATTCTAGGTCAGGGCAGATGTCTGGGTTGCAGGCTCAATCCCCAGTGTGGGACATGTGGGAAGCAGACGATCAATGATACTTTCTCATCATTGATGTTTCTATCTCTCTCCCTCACCCTACTTTTCTGAAATCAATAAAATAAATTAAAAGAAAATAGAATAAATGTATAAATACTATAAAAGCCTTAACAAGAAAACATTTCAATAACCCATTGATTTTATATTGATTCAAGGTGAAGTTTAATTTCTGAATAAATAAAATACCTTTAGTCAATTTTATTTTCCAGAAAACCTGTTAGGATATGATACTTAATCAAATGTTTGTCACCTTTCCAAACTGTTAAAAATGTAAAAAGAAATATTAAAAAAGAGAATAAACATACATAGCTTTAATGCTTTCAGTGAGGTTTGTTTCAAAAGAAAGGAACTGTTTTCCTCTTTTTGTGAAGCCTCGAATCTCAGATCCTGCAGCGACAAAAATTTTCTCCTGGGGTGTGTTAAGAATGCCTCCTAGCTCCAGTCTTGCGATCTTCTGCCCTGGTAAAGTCTTGAACACTGTCTGCAGGAATCATTGGAATTAAGTAGACAGAGTTACTAAAAGCATTTTCCTTTACTGTAAAAATGCTGGGATTTTAAATTTACAAAAATATTACAGTCCTACTATATAGAAATACTTTTAGATACAAACGAATTTACTTCAGTAGGTCTTCTGGTTTTTTTGCTAAATATCTTGAAATTTTGGAATACTTTTCCCACACATATTTCAGTGAGATCATTAAAATATAAATCCTTACAACTCAAAATAGAGCTCACTGAACAGTGGCATTCTATCACTATTTTGTAAAAAGTGCAGAATCTCAGGCCCAATCCTGATCTACAGAATGAGAATCTGCATTTTCACAAGATTCCCCACGTGGTTCCAATGGACATGCTGAATCTTCTTTTTAAAACAAACCTCTCCTAGTTTCTTTATAATTTTTATACATGTCAGTAGTATAAATAAGTAATACTTTACTGGAAACCTTAACTTATTACTTCTCTATTAAATGGGAAATAACATTGGTAAAAATTTCTTTTTTATTTTCCATTTTATTACTGGCATTAGATTCTTTTCTTTTGAGAGGACGCCCTAGCTGGTTTGAATCAGTGGATAGAGCGTTGGCCTACAGACCGAAGGGTCCCAGGTTCGATTCGGATCAAGGGCATGTACCTTGGATGCAGGCTCCTCCCTGGCCAGGACCCTCATCAGGGCAAGTGCAGGAGGCAACCAATTGATGTGTTTCTCTCACATTGGTATTTTTCTCGGTCTTTCCCTCTCCCACTCTTTCTTTCTTTCTTTTTTTTTAATTTCTTTTTTACAGAGAGGAAGAGAGAGGGATAGAGAGTTAGAAACATCGATGAGAGAGAGATAGCAATCAGCTGCCTCCTGCATGCCCCCCACTGGGGATGTGCCCACAAACAAGGTATATGCCCTTGACTGGAATCAAACCTGGGACCTTTCAGTCCGCAGACCAACACTCTATCCACTGAGCAGGTTTCGGCTCTTCCTCTCTTTCTAAAAATCAATGGAAAAATATCCTCAGGTGAGGATTTAAAATAATAATAATAATAATAATAATAATAATAATAATAAACCTGAGAATTTATATGAATAATGAAAATTTTAATTTTCTGATAGTTTTCACTTTCTTTTCTTTGCAAATCCCATATAAAGTATACTGAATATTAGACTTCCCATCTCAAACCCTTTACTTGTAAATTATGATCTGTGGATATGATGTTGTAATAACCACTTCCTTGATTAGGTTACATGAAGTGGCAAAGGTGATGGACAGTCACCTCCATGAACACTATGTTATGTAAGCCTGCATCTTAGACTTGGCAGGTTTACCTGCTGGTCTGAGCAGTTGGTCACAATGCTGTGAGAGGAACTGTGGGGCCTCCTGAAACTGAGACCCATCCTGGCTTACAGACAGCAATAAAGTGGGGGCCTCAGTCCTTCAACAGCGAGGAACTGAATTCTGTCAAAAATTCCTGTGAGTTGAGAACCAAGATTTTGAGCTCCGGAAAGGAGTAGGCTCTGGCTGACATCTCCATTGCAGCCATGTGAAATTTTGAGCCCAGACTCCTGACCCAGAGAAACTGTGAGATAGTAAATGTGTGTTGTTTTAAACCCCTAAGTTTGAGTAATTGGCTACTCAGCACACAAAACTAATAAATCACCATAGACTGCCAAAGGTGTTTTACAAACAGCTGGCAAATGACACTTGTGCTGTCTGGAGCCTCATACTCCATCTGTTTCCTTCACAACCTATTTTTCATTGAATTTTAGAAAATTTTTAACATAGGATTATTCAATAAGTGGTTTGTTTCTCTTTTAGAAATTCTTGTTTTCCCCTAAAAATGCTGTACATACCACTGCTTCTCCTTTTTTCATGCCAAAGCACCAAACTATCCCTTCATGATCTCCAATAACCACCTGTAATAGATTGAAGAGAATCTACAATTATTATTATAACCTAGTAACTATATATGGAGAAAAATATATTCTCAATATATAAATTGTGATTTTAAAAGTAGAAATCAGAAAATCTAGGATACCACCTCAAAAATTAATTTTCCAAAAAATTCTAGAAAAGGCTAACTAGAAGGCCATGGAGAGTGGTTATGAAAGGAGGTGGTCATATGTTCTGTTTCTCCAATGTAAAAGCACAAGAGAATTGGGACAGGAATGGCAGGAACGTCATTTCTTTCTTCCTTAACTGAAGCATAAGAACATTTTAAGATTAATTTTCAAAACATTACCAAATAAAGCAGTGACTGACTGATTTGATTTTGTTAAAACTTGTTTATGGAAAACTTTTAGCATATGCAAATGTACATAGAATATCTATCATAATGAATTCCCATGTATCCATCACCCAGCTTTAACAATGATCAGTTATCCAATGTGGCCGAAGAATTACTCTGAAATAAATAGAAAGGGAGATTTTAACATCTCTCTCAGAAATTGATCAAGAAGACAAAAGAAATAGATTAGAAAAACAATTACTTTTGATCTAATATATAAGCATCCTATATATAAAACCCTACTATGCAAATCGACCAAACAGTGGAATGACCTGCAGAACATGCAGTCACTGTGACATGCACTGACCACCAGGGGGCAGATGCTCAACACAGGAGCTGCCCCCAGCCTGTAGACCCTGACTGGTGGCTATGGGGAGAAGTGAGGGGCCACACAGAGGGCCCGGCAACCAGGCGTCGCCAGGCCAGCCGAGGTGGGTGTGAGCAGGAGCCCCAATCACACCACTGGTCGCCCCACTGATAGGTCCTGATCACCAGTTAGGCCTAGGAACCCTATCCATGCATGAATTTTGTACATTGGGCTTCTAGTGAGTGTATTTATATATGTAGGAGTGAGTGTGTGTGTGTGTGTGTGTGTGTGTGTGTGTGTGTGTGTATGTAGATAAATAAGTCACTCATCCCAAGAATCAAAGTATAAAATTGGCCAACTATTAGGATATAAAATGAGTCTCAAATATAGTCATATATTTGATATAGTCATATCTGATATTGTGCAGATTTTGTTCTTAGGCCACTGATTCTTAACCTTCTACAGGGGATCACAAACCCCTTTGTGTATTTAATGAAAATGTGAACTTTCTCCCTAGAGCAATGAGCATTCACAAATAATTATGTGCACATTTTCAGATTCATGGATCTTTGAAAAGATGAAAAAACACATAGTTAAGGTTTCGTTTTTTGACAATACACTACTCAATAATTTGTAAAACAGCATTATAGGGGTTTCCAAAGTGGGTTCCTAGACACATGGAAGTCAAAGAGAACCTTTTAGGGAATCTGCCCAGTAAACACATTTTTCTAAGAAAGACTTTATTTTCCTTTTTAAATAGGTTGATATTTGCAATGATGATACAGAACTGGTGGGCAAAGTTAATGATATCTGACAAGAAATAAAACATTGACACCAAACAAAATCTAAGTAACCTGTAATCTTTTTTAATTAAATATTTATTATTCAGATTATTACATTTGTTTCTCTTTTTTCCCTTCCATAGTTCCTCTCCACCCGGCTCCCAACCCTCCCTCTACCGTTACCTCCCTCCCATTGACCTCATCCATAGGTGTATGATTTTTGTCCAGTCTCTCCCTGTACAACCCTAACCCCTTTCCCCTGAGAATTAGTCCACTCCCTTTCTGTGCTCCTGATTCTGTTATATTCACCAGTTTATTCTGTTGATCAAATTTTAAATTCACTTAATTTTTAGATTCACTTGTTGATAGATATGTATTTGTTGTTCATAATTTTTTGGCTTTTACCTTTTTCTTCTTCCTCTTCTTAAAGAGTACCTTTCAGCATTTCATATGATACTGGTTTGGAGTTGATGAACTCCTTTAGCTTTTTCTTATCTGTGAAGCTCTTTATCTGCCCTTCAATTCTGAATGATAGCTTTGCTGGATAGAGTATTCTTGGTTGTAGGTTCTTGCTACTCATCACGTTGAATATTTCTTGCCACTCCCATCTGGCCTGCATCGTTTCTGTGAGAAATCAGCAGACAGTTGTATGGGTGCTCCCTTGTAGGTAATGAACTGTTTTTCTCTTGCTGCTTTTAATATTCTCTTTGTCTTTTGTTCTTGGTATTTTAATTATGATGTGTCTTGGTGTAGTCCTCTTTGGATTCCTTTTGTTTGGGGTTCTGTGTGCTTCCTGGACTTGTAAGTCTATTTCTTTTACCAGATGTGGGAAGTTTTCAGTCATTATTTCTTTAAATAGGTTTTCAGTATCTTGCTCTCTCACTTCTTCTGGCACCCCCATAATTTTGATGTTGGTACGCCTGAAACTGTCCCAGAGGCTCCTTACATTATCTTCACATTTTTGGATTCTTTTTTCTTCTTGCTTTTCCAGTTGAATGTTTTCTTCTTCTTTATATTTCAAATTTTTGACTTGATTCTTGTCTTTCTCTAGTCTGCTGTTAGGTCTCTGATAATATTTTTTATTTCAGTCAGTATATGTTTAATTTCTAGTTGGTCCTTTTCCATCTCTTGTTGGTTCTTTTTCATCTCCTCTTGGGTCTCGCTAACTTTATCCAACTTTTCTAGGATATTCTTGAAAAACCTTATAAGCATGGTTTTGAACCCTATATCCAGTTGTTTGTTTTCCTCCATTTCTTTTGTTTGTGATCTCTTCCCTTGTCTGGGCATTTTCACTATGCCGGGAGAACTTCTGTGTTGGATTCAGCCTTATGATACCAGACTTGCAAAACTGCAAAAGCCCTCTGTTGAGCTTGGGATGGGTGGAGTATCGCAGTGCCTCTAGACTGCTGCCTTTCTGGCTCCCCTGAGCTCCGGGACCATATGAATCTGGGTCCCCAGGACTTCGCCCAAATCTGGGGTTTAGTGGAGTTAGAAGTGATGCAGTTGGGATGCTTTGTCTCCCGCCCTCTTGTGAAAGCCAGTGGCACAATCAGCAGTCGGGTCTTCTGAGCACAGTGCTGTGCGTTCCACCCAACTTCTGCCCTCCTGTGATTCCCCCAATTTCCGTGCACTTCTCCCTCTTCACAGTCCAAACTCCCCTCCCCCCCCCCGCTACCCCTCTTACCCCCTCCCCCCCCGCCCTATAAGTTTCGGCTGGACCTGGGGTTTAGTGTCATAGGATAAGGGGTTTAATGTCATTGGGAGTCTCCTGCCAGAGAAAGCCAGCCAGGTACTCTGGCACCCACTCTCTCCACGCGCACGTCTCCATACCTCAGCTTTTTATAGCTCCTCTGCGTCTCTGTGAGTCCTTCTCTTTCCTTCTAGTTGTAGAATTTCCACTCAGCCAGCTTTCCTATGGTTCTGGATGATGTCCGTTCTTTTAGCTGTAGTTTTGAAATTGTTGTGTGAGGCAGCAATGTAGGTGTTTACCTATGCCGCCATCTTGGTTCAGTTGTAGTAACCTGTAATCTTTATCATCAAATGAGAATTAAGGGGAAAACAATCTAGTTTCATGTAAGAATGTCCTTGATGAAGCAATAAAAGTAATTAATCTTACTAAATATTGACCCTTGAATACATGTCTTTTTAATATTTAGTGTGAAAAAAATAGGAAGTGTGCATTAAACACATCTGTTGCATACCCAAAAAGCATTTGTGTCATTGTTTGAGTGATGAGCGACACTACAACATGTTGTGTGTTTTTCAACTGATTTTTAGAGAAAGAGAAAGGAGAGAGAGAGAAACATTGACCAGCTGTGAACTAGGGACCTTTAGGTGCAGGGGGCAATGCTCAACCAACTGAACCACATGGGCCAGGGCTAAATGTGATATGTTTGATATTCTATAATAAAATGTGTTGCCCTGGCAGACACATATACAATCTGGTACACACAAGTATATACATAAATTACTTCCAAAAAAACAGAATATGATTTTAATAAGTTTGCTTATACTATTTACAAATTGTGTATAATCATATCTAATAAAAGAGTAAGATGCAAATTTCCATCATTCCATTATGCTAACAGCCAATAGGAGTGAGTATGCAAATTACCCAACAAAGATGGGTAATGGCCAGGCAGCAGCACCCAGCAGCTCCAAGCTCTGCCATGGCGGCGCTGGGGCTGCAAGGGGCCAGATCAGGACACAAACCCACAGGGAGGCTGGCACCCACAGCCCTAAGCCCTGCCATGGTGGCGCTGGGGTTGGGGGTGCCGGATGGGGATACAAACACGCAGGGAGTCCGGCACCCACAGCCCCAAGCCCTGCCATGGTGGCGCTGAGGCTGCGGGGACAGATTAAGCACACAAACCTACAGGCAGGCTGGCATCCCACAGCCCCAAGCCCCGCCATGGCAGCGCTGTAGCTGCCGGGGGCTGGATTAGGACACAAATCTACAGGGAAGCTGGCACCCACAGCCCTAAGCCCTGCCATGGTGGCGATGGGGCTGGGGGGGCCAGATGGGGACACAAACACGCAGGGAGTCTGGCACCCCACAGCCCCAAGCCCTGCCATGGTGGCGCTGGG